>JAMKCH010087499.1:4868-16260 GCA_023653785.1 Ophioderma brevispina | reverse complement strand
CAATATCATATGTAACAATAAAATTGTCTCCAGAAGGTATCAGAGATCACCTTTACCAAGTGGCACCTTTAGATCTACGATTAAAAATTGCCATGGACCTTATCGTTGGTTTTCTTCCTTTTAACAATTATTTTAAAATGGCATATCGTGATCCACAACCCCCCCCCCCCCCCCCCCCCCCCCCCCAAAAAAAAAAAAAAAAAAAAAACCATTAGCCTTAGTAATTCATGTGTACCTAATCTTACTTGCAAATTCGGTCATATATGGAAGAATTCACAATTTTTTTTCTGTCCATAAACAGAAATTACACCACATTGGCCTATGGGACCATGGGAAACAAGCAATTGCTCATGACACATTTTTTTAAAAATTGGGTGAATAAGCTTTTCTCAAGGATATCTAGTGAACCATGAATAAAATAGAAGATGTTGGAATCATGAAATGCACCTTTAACTTTTTTAATTGTGTTTTTAAAATTCAGTGTCACAGAGACTGCAGGGGAATGACAGAATGACCAATCAATTCCACAAATTTGACCTTAGATGACCATAAGGACCCCCCTAATGACCTTCAAATATTTTGCAATAGAATGTTGACTAAACCTACCATGTTTCATGACCATACGATTTTTACGGATTTGACCTTAGACAACCCAGATGACCTCAAAGTGATCTTTAAAAATTTGGCATAGAATGTTGACTAAACCAAGTTTATGAACATACAATTTTTACTGATTTGAGCTTAGATGATCCCTGATGACCTTAACATATTTTCAAACATTTTTGACATTGAACATTTTTGACTAAACCTACCAAATTCATGACCATACCCCAATTTTAATTTTACTTCAAATGACCCAATGACCTTCAAAGGTTTTGCATCAAACTAGTGCATTTCCCCATGTGTGACCTTTGACCTATGCTTTTTTGTGCTCAGGTCAGCAGTCCTTCAGAACAAATTTGGTGGTCACAGGACATTTCTACACAAATTGACCTCTAGATGACCTCTGACCTTTTGGGTCACTATGAAACCCTGCAAACAGAGACCAGACTCCTCCCCTACCTTCATGCCAAATATCAGCCCATATGTTAAAGCATAACAAAACGCATAGCTGGACAGACTTGCAGGAAGATCACATTTTTAGTAGGGCATTTCTATGGAAATGGAGCTCAAATTGACCTCTACCTGACCTTTTGACCTTTTTGGTCACTCTAAAAGCCAGATAACAAACGTTAGAGCTGCTCTCCCTTACCTTTATGCCAAATATCAGCCTCATATGTCAAAACACAACGAAATGCCAGACCGGACAGACAGATCTCATTTTAGTAGCATATACATGTATGTTCCCCAGAGGGTGTTTTGAATCAATCCCACAATGCACTGCAATATGCCTATACTGTACTAAACACGTCCCACAATGCACTGCAATATGCCTATACTGTACTAAACATGTGTCAGTACTTAAGAATAAAAAAGTGTTCAAGAATTATAAGCATAGGACATTTCATAATCATGCAAAAATCCTTAAGTACTACATGTAGCACCTTGTGGCCTAAAAGGAGTGTAAAAAGTCAGGGTTTTTACAGGGGAGGGTGGCCAAGAAATCCCAATTTCAGACATCGCCATTGGTTTAACACGTAAACGCGAAATCTTGACGAAAAATTCAGAATTTTTTATACATTGGAGTTGAAGAGTCAACTCCACTGGAAGGGTTATTTTAGAATTTTTTTGTATTAATAACGAACGAGGACGAGGTCGTATGTAGGTCATGGGAACACCCATGACCGACCCCCATCAAAGCACCCAAATTGGTTTGTGGTTTGCACTCCGTATTGCTGTAATTTCTTTTGACATTTTTGGTGAATTGCTATAATGAATGAGGCTTGGCCGCCACTGCCTGGGTTTTTATGTGTAAGAATAGGTTTTTGTGGGATCACATGACCTTATTGGTTGAAATTTCCCAAAACTGTGCATTGTGGGATTGACTCAATATACCCCCCAGATGTTCCCCAACACACCAAGTTTCATGGCCATACAATTCTTACTGATTTGACCTTAGATGACCCATGATAACCTCTACATGACCTAAGTTAGTTTTTTTGACTTGATGTTGAAGAACCCAACTAGTTTCGTGACATATTACATTGTTTACAGATTGACGTTAGATGATCCCCGATGACCTTAAATGACTTTTGCAAAATTTTTGGCACTGATTGTTGACTAAACTCATATTTTTGTGACCGTACCATTTTGACCGATTTGATCTGCAATCTCAGTCATAAATATTGCCTTTTCAAATGTTAAATGAATCCCCGCTGCCCTGGATCAGTGTTGGTCACTGAAAGCATGCTCATTCAAATGTTCCTACAAATTATCCCAATGTTTGATGGGTGGTTGGGCAGGAGATGGTTTGTCAGAAGGAATCACAGAAACAAAACAATATTGTTTTCTTTAAAACAATCTCAAATTTTCATAAACAGATTCCTGTATGAGTGTACATTTAATTCCAGAAATGGTAGTACTTAGCTGTGTTTAAGTTTTAGCTGTAAAGTTAACCTCACATTCTCCAACTATATTTTACAATTTATATTTAAAAATATTATAAATTGAAAGCAGAGTTTTAAAAACTTTTAATAGAATGAAGCAATTACACCCTGAAATTTGGATTGCTGCCTGAAGGAAGTGACAGAGATTTTGTAATCATATGACTATGTTCCTGAAGAGTAATTGCTTCACCAGCTTGTCCATACCAGAGGAATCAAACCGTGAATCAGTCAATTTTTTACAAACTTTCAAAACCCTTTTTATCTTGGTAGATCTGATAATGGTGCAACATATTAACCCCCTGTGCACTATAACCGCCTAGTTGATACAATCTCTCCGCTTGGATCACAACATAAAATGGCCCTCTGAGTAACCATCACAACAGTGCTTCTATCTGTGTGTAAACCATACATGTACCATTATTCTTACAGTATCTCTGTTTGCTCAGGACATTATATTATCTTCAAGTCAACCAATCATACAGTGTTGGATGCTGATAGACTTGTAGTGCCCAGGAGGGTCCTATAAGGATACTAGATCAGGGGCGTCCTCAGACCATTTTTAATGGGGGCTGTGTTGATCCTGTTGTTGTCCGCCGCAAATCATGTGCTGGATTCAAGAAGTATCAAAATTTTTTGCGGCTCGCTTTTCGCTCGCCCAGTAGACCCACATTTTTTTTTTCACTAGTTTCGAAATTCTGAAGAGGCGGAGCCAGGGGGGGGGGGGGGGGGGGGGGGGGGAAGATAAAGGAGAGTCAATCGAAACCGACAGTCACTCATTCTCCAGCAATGCTACAAAACCACAGGCAGGTGGGGGAGTTAACCGCCCCATCCCGCCCTCAATCATTGCGTCCGAACATTACGCCGCATAGCCCGACAAGTCCCACATTGTGCCGACACAATGTTTGCAATGGGGTGGTGTCACACCCCCCCCCCACACCCCACCTCTGGGACGGCCCTGACTAAGAGTGACTAGAGGTTTTGGTTAAAAATCATTTCAATACAAGGCCTTGATAAAAGCGATAATACAGGGCCTTGATAAAAGCGATTCATACAAAGCCAAAAAAACAATTTGTGTCTTTGTCCATACTACTCTGCGAAAAAGCAAAAAATTTGCATAGCCAACTAAAACAACACAATCAGGAGCCTCAATTGGCTGACGTAACGGTGTCGTACAGGAACTGGCACTCCGGTTGACCAATGCTGAAAATGGCAGACACAAAGAACACCAAATTACACGGTTCCTGACCCCACCCGTAAACAAAGGAGGAGGACCAAACCCAGAAAGGAGTGGGCCCCCCTGTTGGGACAAAATCAGCTTTGGCCAGACACGATAACCAAAACTGCCATCATCATCCATCAAAGGAAGCAGTTCAATTTGTTTGCCATATTAATTATTTGCAGATTTGATGAAAGCATACAGCATATTTATCACTCAATAACATATGTACAGAAGTGTTATTTGTGTATAGTGATGGTGTTTCCTGTAACATTACTATTAAAGAATAATGGATCCATGATTTTTGCAGGGAAATAGGGCAATAACAAAAACCAATTTCCTGGGATGTGGGTTGGCACAATGCCTCAAACACTTCCCAGGAAGACAATTACCCCTTGGAGTTGTTGAGAGGATCCATTGTGGATCCAGGCCCCAATTCAGGGACTTGCCTTGAATTTAAGTCTTCGGTGTTGTAGGTATTCTTACCTTCCTACCAGATGGGACAGATTGGTGCGAAAGGCTGCTGACTCTGTAGGGACTAAAACAAAATTGGCGAGGCATCCACCCATCTGAAGGGAACTTAGAGTCTTTATCATGTCCTAGCTTCCTCCCTTGAAGAGGCGGCAGGATGACGCGAAGCAGTGACAGCAGACTGCGAAAACCACTTGCCGAGGGTCAATTCGGGCACGTAAAAAGCATGCGACATTGACCATCCTAGTGAGCCTGAGAAGAAACATGGAATTAGGGGATGGGGGGGGGGGGGACTGGAAGGCATACGCTGGGGACTCCTCCCTCTCCCACTCCATGGTCATAGTGTCCTGGTGAATGGCCACTGGGTCCGGGGCCCACGAGCAGTATGTCGGAAGCTGGGTGTTAAAGCGGCTTACGAACAGGTCCATGTGAGGGTGCTCCAGCCTGTTCTGCATATCTTGCAGTTGAGATGCCACTCCACTGATGACCCCAGACTTTTGATGGTCTTAACTTCTCCTAGATGTCTTTTTCCATAGGGTATCTGCCAGGAATTGTCTTCCCCAGGAAGGAGAGCTGCAGGGTGGTCTGGTGATGGTGATGACAGCAACAGGACTATGACCATCTGTAGGCACAGGATGCAACTCCTAGTTCTTCTCTGCTTGTTTATGTGGGAGAACACCGCCATGTCGTACTGGACTTCCCTTGATCAGGTGGAAAGTCCAACTCCATGCCAGATGAACTGCCCACAGCTCTCGTTTGTTGGTGTGTTTGCTTGGCTAACCTCATGTGCAAACCCCTGAGAGGCAAATGTTCCCTATGTGGATGCCTCCGTCCACTCCTCGACGCGTCCGTCATGAGAGTGTAAGAAGAGATATCGAACTGTGATAGAATGTGCCATTGGGCTGCTCTCATGCGAAGCCTGCGACCTGGAACCACTTGTCATGCTGGCTAATGAGGCCCAGAAGCCATAGCCACATGGGTGCCGGTGCTTGAATGAGTTTCACGAGGGGCTTGGCACACTGTGCTGTGGACAGGATCAGGGGTAGAATTTCGTAGCAGAGTGCGAGAATCAGTCTTGATTCTCAAAAATGAATTTTGCGGGAATCATAATTCACTACTGTGTTAAATTTTAAAATTCACAAGAATCAACATTGATTCCCGCAAATCAATTTAAGAGAATCTTTGCGAGAATTGATTCTCGGATTCTCGCCGAAATTCTAGCCCTGAGGATGCACTCCACTGTGGGAACACTACTCCCTGCAGGAAGTTCAGCTTGCTTCCTTCCACCAAGTTACAACATTATATGCCTTACAGAACTCCAGATAACGTGTATACAAGCCTTGCAGGAAAATTTTCTTAAATTATGCAAATTAGATGTATTTTATGCCCAAAATCTAATCAGGTTGAGAACCCATCAACCCGCTTCTTTCCACCAAGTTACATCATCGTAGCCCTTACGGAACTCCAGATAAATCGTACACAATATGGCCAAATGTTGACATTTTCTGTGCAATACTGACCTTTTTCCCTTGACCTTTTCCCCCTACCAGACCCAGTGGAGGACCCTGGGGGAATGAATTACATGGTTAGTAGGGGGGTTCCCCTCCTACAATATACCCAAGTTTGGCTACTCTAGCTCATCCAGAAAAAAAGATGTATGCGGGTCATTCCACCAGGTTGGGCCGCACTTTGTGACATTACAAGGAATATGTAAAATGCATTTTTAAGTACATAATTTCAGTGTCATTGCATTTTAATAGGGTATAAATTGATAGTATGAGGGTGAAAAATGTATTAAATAATTTAAAAGCCATGAACAACTCAATTTTATTTTTTTAAATTTTATATCCCTAATAGCCCTAACAAGGCTCTAGACCACAAAATACCACACAATGTAATATTGTGGTATAGTTACAGAACCTACAATATTTTGTGGTAGTTTGTGGTATGTGATCTTATCATTGACATATAAAGTGTGGTACATTCACGTACATCCCGCATCCGACCCGCGCCATGTAAGCCTATAACACCAAGGTTCCCCTGGGCCCGCAATTTCTCTTGGCAGCCCTGTACATTGTGGCCAATGGTGCAGCTTGTTGTTGTTTATTACTGTGGTATTTTGTGGTATATGATGAGTTAGTCAAATTTGGTATACTTATGATTTATCTAACTACTAAGCATATACCACAATATACCACAATCAAATTTTGTGGTAGTTTGTGGTCTATGGAAGTGCAAGTATGATGAAAGTTGTTGTATATCTTTGTGATCTGTGGTAAGTCCTCACAATATACAGCCTGCAGTGATAACATAGGTCACAATAAGTGACAACATGATTAACAGAAGTCCCTGCGCCTCATTGAATTTTTCACCTCCGCAAGAATGGTACGGGGTCACATATCAGATGAATCGAGTATAATCATTGCTTAACAGTCAGACAAGATGACTTTTAAAAATACAAAATCACTGTTTTCCACACGAATATGGGAATACCCAGTACCCACGTTTGAGCTTATTTCTAAAAGAATAAATATGGCCTTACATACCCTTTAACCCTTACACCCGGGAGGGAGTGAAGGGATAAGGGAAGAGGGGAAAGAGAGAAGTTGGAAACTCTGGTTGGTCTCGAACCAGGGCCCCACTCCCATGACCGGGGATATCATGCTACAGCGGTGTCACTGGCCCGGCCAGCAATTTCGTGCCCATGTGTGTCTTCATTTGATATGTCATTGCTGCATCTGGGACTTAGTGAATTTTCTCACTCAGTGCATTGTTTTTTTTTTGGGGGGGTGTTTGGTGACATTAGGGTTAATCTACTACCAAACCATGCAAAATCCCAAAACCCTGTAAGCTACTAAAGTATTGACACATACCCAAAACCTGACATCAACATATACCATCCATGCTGTACCACCATAACAAAACCCAACATCCAACACCCCAGCTCCCCTCCCCTCCCCAACCCCAGCTCCACCAACACCCCAGCTCTCCCATCCCCAAAATCCCACCTCCTGTTGTCAATACTCCATCATCCCATTTCCAATACCCCGCTCCTTCCAATGCCCTGGCTCCCCATCCCAATGCCCCGGTCTATGCCCTTAAAACCCAAAACCCCACTTGCCAGCATCTCAGCTCACCATTGGGGACACACCTCAGATTCCACTTCTCACCATCCCAGATACACTGTGGCTGCCCAACACCCCAGCTCCCCTTCCTAACACCCCAAACTAACCTCTTCCTAACACCCTAGATCCCATTCCCACCACCACTGCTTTCAATTCCCAACACCCCATTTCAATACCACACTTTCCCTTCTAAAAACCTAGCTCCCCTTCTCAAAATCACCAGCATCCCTCCCAAGATCCAGCTCCCCTTCCCAGCACTCCAGTTTCCCTTCCAAACACTCAAGCTCAACTTCCCAGTCCAGCTTCCTAACACCCTAGCTCAACTTCCCAGACCAACTTTCAACACCCAACTCCCCTTCAGAACACCCCAGCTTCCCTTCTCAACACCCCACTTCCCTTTCCCAACATCCCAAGTCACCTTTCCAACACCCCCATGCTCCCCCATCCCAATACCCTGGCTTCCCCTTCTCAACACCCCAGCTTCCCCTTCTCAGCACCCCAGCTCCCCTTTCTCATCACCCCAGCTCCCTTTTCTCATCACCCCAGCTCCCCTTTCTCAACACCCCAGCTCCCCTTTCGTAATTAGTACACCAGTTCCCCTTACCCCAGACTTTCCCCTTCTCAACACTCCAGCTTCCCTCTCTCAAAACCCCAGCTCCCCTAGTTCTCAAAACCACAGCTCCCCCAGTTCTCAAAACCACAGCTCCCCTAGTTCTCAAAACCACAGCTCCCCTAGTTCTCAAAACCACAGCTGCCCGGTTCTCAAAACCACAGCTCCCCCTCCCAAGTCCCAGCACCCCAGTTCCTCTTCCCAACATCCAGACAACTCTCCAGACCACTTTTCCAACACCCCGGTCCCCTTGCCAACACCCCAGCTTCCCTTCTCAACACCCATGCACTTGGAACCCTTTCCCAACATCCCAAATCACCTATCCAACACCCTGGCACCCCAATCCCAATGCCCTGGCTCCCCTTCTCAACACCCAGCTTATGCTTCTCAAAACCCCAGTTCCCCTAGTTCTCAAAACCCTAGCTCCCCTTGTTCTCAAAACCACAGCTCCCCTACATGTAGTTCTCAAACCACAGCTCCCCCTCCCAAGTCCCAGCTCCCCAGTTCCTCTTCCCAACACCCAGACTCAACTTTTTCCAGACCATCTTTCCAACACCCCAGTTCCCCTTGCCAAAGGTTCCCTTCTCAACTCCCCTAGCCCTGTGAAAGCAACTTAAGTGTAATGATGTACACATGCATGACCCCCCTCCAAAAAAAAACATGTAAAAGGGATGGTTTTTTTAGTGTCAGTGCATCACACGTGTGACATGTAAAGGGTATCCAAAATGCCAATTTTAATGAAATTTAAGGGTACTTTTGAAATTCGGCTCAAACATGTTTAGGGTACTTTTTTATCATGCTTTATTCCTACTTTCCAAGTATTGTTTTTGTTGGTGAACAAACCTTGTAAATACAAAGAACCTCCCAGGCACATATCCCATCATCACTCCCAGTTTACAGATATCCGACATTAGGTTACTTTTGGTCTTATACATGTAACTTGTAAGGCATGTTAGGATACCTTTACTTCAAATATGCAAAAATCTGTTGTTGTTTTTTTTGTTTTTTTTTAATGGTTTTATTGATTTAGCAAATCACTGATAGTGCCTTTACTAGAGGATTCCCTTGGGCTGGGTACCCACTTGTATCTTAACAAAAGGATTCATAAAATGTTATATTGCAGGGCATGTACAATACACGCAGAAAAATAAATCCGAGCAAGCCTGGTCTGTTTTAGTAATAAAAGCTGTGCTCCAAATGACTGCAGGGGTGTATGAGAGGCCGCCAGAGGAAAAAAGAGGAAACAGTAAAAAAAAAGAGGAAATAAGGAGTAAAAATGCCCAAAACAGGCTGAAAATCAAAGAAAAGGCTAAAATGTTGGCACTAACAAAATTTCAAAAAAAGAGGAAATCCTCTTAAAAGAGGACATTTCACATCCGTGTCTGAAAATCAGAGGTACAATCAGATGCTACTACCGACAACAGATTTTGGGATTATTAATTAGTTAATTATTAAATATAAACTAATATACTTAGCAGTTGACAATCTTTTCCAAACAAAGTAGTTCAAAGCCCGCAGAATACAAATTTGTAACAATGTGTTGTTGTTCCATATTCTTCATCCGTACAATGTAGACCCTACAAAATTATCACCCTATCCAGGCCAGTGCCTGTCCAGGGACCCTATTTTCTATAAGTGCACTTATATCAGTGTTGCTTTCAAGCCAGGGCTTTCAAGCTCAGGGCTTGTGTCTGATTAGCTGCACACGTTACACCATGCGCATGCTCCAGCGTGGTACATAACATGTTTGCAGTTCTCAGCTATCATTGGCATACTACCTTCAATTCCATGCACAGCACGTACACCAAATCAGCCCATAAGTACTGTACATTGGAACACATGTGTTGCCTGCTGCTGCTCTTTGCTGATGGGATGTGCGTGGACACAGGGAACCAAAAGTGCAACATCATGGTCAAAAATTAGAACATGAATGCAAGATCCAATTCTGTTAAAAATTCTTAGTTTGATCATGTCTATTGTTGAAAAAAAGACCTCCATATGGTCAAATTTTCATGCACCTTCCATGGTATTAATATTTAGGGGCTTATTATATTTGATGAAATGAAACAAAACCGGCTCACCCATTGGATTACATGCTTCATTGCGTCAGAGTATAAAATGTATGATAACGGAATAAAGCATGTAATCCAATGGGTGCACCGAGCCCGTTTCGTTTCTTCAAATATAATGAAGTCATATAGGTCATACTGTTAGGCTGGACTAATTGTTACTCATCTACTGGTTTGGAAAATGACTCTCTCCCCTTTCCTTTCATCTCCAAGGACCATTTTTAGATATGATAAAAGCATGTGAAATGACACCCATTTTTTTTTAAATCCGTTCTTTAAGAAAAATTTGATAAATTGGATTAGGAATGTACATTTTACTTTTAAAGCTTGGGGTATGTTGCGATCCTGTCCAAAATTGAGTACTGATAAGACCCACATTTGATTGAAGATTGAATGCTCATGTTCTTTTTATCACGTCAACATCCCTTATGTAAAAACACTGTTAGACTGGAAGAACATTCAAGTCTTAACAATGTATTTCCTTGAATCCATACACCAACGTATTTTAAATTGCTTGATAAACTTACCTTTT
Organism: Ophioderma brevispina; assembly: GCA_023653785.1. NCBI lineage: Eukaryota > Metazoa > Echinodermata > Ophiuroidea > Amphilepidida > Ophiodermatidae > Ophioderma > Ophioderma brevispina. The sequence continues at coordinate 5,691 of JAMKCH010087499.1, read as the reverse complement.
TTAACAAAATACTTTAAAATAGGCTCAACAACATGCATAAACCGGAAGTAAGCTTTCCCACGACTTCCCGTTCCTTAAACGTACTTCAGCAAATATGAGGTAAAAATACAATGGCTGAAGTAATAACACACTATTTTTGTCATGGAACCCAACCTTTGTGACCTCAATGTCATCATATATGGTATGAACAGGTTACTAAATCGACATTCAGCAATTTCTCAACTGTAGACGCAAAATAACATTCTAAAATGAAGTAAAAACTAAGCAGATCTCGAACCACGTCTGCCCCTCACTGCGATCAGAAAATGTTTATTTAAAATGAGTACATGTATGTACAGTACCACTTCAGAATTTGAGGATGAAAGAATGCCACTTTAATCCACCCACAGGAACTTTGACCCCAATCTGTGTACACCTCATGGGGGCTTGGGTCAGTGCTTATACTGACAGAGTTTGGTGATTGTAGCGTTTGATTTGTGGCAGAAAAACATATTGATAGATTTTCAAAGAATGCCCCTCACATATGAATATTGGACTAGACTACTAGTGGTTCTTCTGACCAAGTTTGGTTTGCATTTTTGCAATTGGCCCAAGCATTTGGGCAGGAGTAACAAATTACAAAACTAACCAAAATGACCAGCAGTGGCGGTGCCGGACTTCTTTTTTTTTCTGAGGAGGGGGGGGGACAAAATGATTTTTTGGGGGGACAAAAGTGAAATTTGCATGGGAAAATCAACAATTTTTAATCAATCCTGGTCCAAATTGCTGATTTTTTGCCAAAGTTTGGTCATTTCTAGCCTAAAATCACTGATTTTTTGCAAAA
>JAMKCH010087498.1:2224-13191 GCA_023653785.1 Ophioderma brevispina | reverse complement strand
TGAAGGAGGCATTGAATATGTAGTAATAATACAACTAGAATTTCGCGGTTCTCGGCTTTCTCGCTCGCTATATTCAAATAATATAAGCTCAATTATATTAGCTGAAGGGCCAGAGAATGCCAAACACGTTTGAAAGTTCCCTATACTTGAGGGCCAAATACACCTGAAATTCTTATGTTTCCCTTTATATTTTAGAACAAGTCAAGGGCCAAAAATCAATGGTTGGCAGGCTAGATTTGGCCTGCGGGCCGCCTATTGAGATGTTGCACTCTCTAAATGTAAACGAGTGAAAATTTCACTCCCAAAAGAGTGAAACTATTTTAAACCACTCCAAAATGAGTGGTTTGTACTTAAAAAGAGTGAATCCCCACTCAAACAGAGTGAACATCACTCCAAAAAGAGTGGATTTCCACGTGTTTTTGTGTTGTCCTTTGTTTCACTCCTCAAAAGTGTTGTTCTTCGTTTAACTCCCCAAAAGAGTGGAAATCCACTCTTTTTTGGAGTGATTTTTACTCTATTTGAGTGGAAATTCACTATTTTTAAGTACAAACCACTCATTTTGGAGTGGTTTACAAGAGTTTCACTCTTTTAGGGAGTGAAATTTTTACTTGTTTACATTTAGAGAGCACACAAATTCCACACACAGACACACACACATGGACACTTGCACAGAAAAACACACACATGCACACAAACATGATCATGACATTAGTAACGAAGCGGCTAGGGGCCGACCAGGTAACCTCGTCAATCAAGAAGATTATGGTATGTGTGCACTTTATTCCGTTAATGTATTTAAGTATTACAAAAAACGATCTTCTGCCAGCCCGAGTTGTGTGGCGCGTGTGTATAGGCGCTCGTCTTGTAATCAAAAGGTTGTGAGTTCGATTCCCACTTCTGATGTAAAATTTTAATCTACTATTTTGGACTTAGAGATTGCAATAGAAATTTCCGAGTTGGCTAATCTGGATTTTGCATGGAGGGTTACACCTGGTCAGCCCCTAACTGCTTGTAATTGGTAATGGCTGAGAGGTAAACACTGTGAGCTAATAAAATCTCAATTCCATGGCACAGTTCAATAGCTTTCATTCACCAGTGTATGGAGCAAATACACCCTCTGGTTTTTAGTATGAGTTATGATACCCAGAATATTCTTGGTCAGTCGCTGTTACCTTGTGCCCATCCAAGGCTACTGAACTGAGCCCTTGGTAAATGAGCATGTATTACCGCATAGTGAAACCATTACAACCGGTTTAGTTATTCAATTGGCTATTCAAGTGATCTTACTATCAAAGACCTGAGACATGTAATATTCGTACACAGAAGAAGTCAGTAACACCTGGCTAGCAGGAACACACCCACAAGGCCTATTTTGTATTCATCACTACACCACAGGATAACAGTGCACATAATCTATATTTCCAGACCCCCAGGCTGAGTCTGGCCTGTGCAACCCCTTCAGCAGACCTCTCTAGACTGTTGACTGTCACAAATTGCCATCCTCAAGTGAGTGATTTTTCTTAGCTTCTATTTTGGGATGTAAAAGCAAAGTCTTTTAGGTTTGATGTTACTTCTTTAGGCTCTGTTGCCTACTCTTGCATTAGCATGCATACTTGCCTGACTTATAGTCAATCGGTATTCGGTATAAGTGTTCTCTGTGACGTGTTGGAATCATTCCAACTTTCAGGGGTGTGAGAGGCCATGGACAAAAAACGAGGGAAAAAAGAGGAAACATGAAGAAAAGAGGAAAAAGGAGTAAAAATTCCAAAAACAGGCTGAAAATCAAAGAAAAAAGCTAAAATTTTGGTACTAACAAAATTTCAAAAAAAATAATGAGGAAATCATTTTAAAAGAGGAAATTTCACCCTCCTGAACTTTACACCGCTGGCAATAAAATTTCAGTGTAGCTTCAGAGTTCCTAAATCAGAGAGGTATAACAGAGGAGTAATCCCATTTCCTGAAAATGCAAAATATGAAACGACAGCAAGGCCAAATTTTAGTGTATAGCATCCGGTTCTTCTTAGGAAACATATTTTCTTACGAGATTTTAGGTATAAGATCCCTTTATAAAATAAATTGGCACTTACAACTTAATTTTGGATGCAGTTCTACCTTTATCGTTAACATTTTGATCTCAGAAATGAAAAAAAAAAGGTTTTTTTAACATTTACAATTTTTTTAAAATTAATGGCCAGATATCTAGAAATTTCTCTGCTATATGAAACATGGGGAGCAGCGGCCAAGAAATTCTCAATTCCAATGTGGCAATTGGTTTAACACTAACAGGTACATGGCCATTTTCTTACTCACATGGTAGCCTATACAGCAGCTACACCATGTCTACCACGGCAGCTACTGCACAGTACACACAGGGCTAATTGCGAGCCAGTAGCTGCAAGACAGGGCTTGCAAAGTACACAGTTATTAGGTATGCAGTGATGTGGCTACTCTGCTGTACCTACCCCAATGGTTACCCTATTGTTGCCCACTAGGCGGAGGTAAGGTGGATGCCGTGTAGACAGTACCGGAGGAGACACGCAGCTACCACATAGCTACTCCACGGTTACCACGATGCCATTTTGAGAGTGGATGAAAATTTCATGAAATGAGGGTGCTATACACTTGTTCTCTGTTTAGCATTTTTTAATCGTTTTTTAGGAAAATCATTACGAAATTCAAATCGGGCATCATCAAAAAACCCATATTACTGCACATTTAATAAAAATATGCAAATACATGCAAAAATATCTACAAAAATTGGCCATGAAAAATACCACGCGCGAGCTGAGAGGAGACAGCCGCTGTGTGTACACTATCCATCTATGCAGCAAAAATACACAGAATCCTGGCCGGCGAGTGTACGTCTAGTGGGTAGGTAATCCATGTCTACTCGGTGGTAGCTGCATGGCTACTACCATGAAGAAATTGGCTGTGTAACCACAAAACCTTGACAGAAATTCTACAAATTTATCAAGCAATGTTTTTCATTTCAAAAGATTGAGAGTTGAATTGATCAAGTAAAAATGGATGTTAAGTTTCTTGTTAAAGGCTTTAACAGATGTGGTAGTGGAAGAGCTAGGACCCAGGTAAAACATTGTTTACCTCCCACTACAGAAAAGGTTTGACACCTTTGGTAGTTAGTATGGACCCTCTACGACCAATGCTTTTGGAGTTATAGGGTGAAAATGGCTAAAATGGTAAAAAAGGTCAATTTATATTTGTACAGGGGTCAAAATCAGAAGTTGCTCCAATTTTGTTGAAAAATGATAGAAATTGTTCATCTAGCTTAATGCGTCAAACTAAGGAATAGTTTGTACCATTTGCAGTGTATAGTTATCATGTTATGCGACAAAATAGGTCATAGGGCAACATAATCCAATTGGCATTGACCTTCTTTGACCCTTATCTCCGTAATTAAACATTTAACATAATCAAAACTGTACAAATTAAGATTGACCTTTTTTACCATTTTAGCCATTTTTACCCTATAACTCCAAAACCAATGGTCGTAGGTGGTACAAACTATACATTTTCGGAATCCTTATGATTAGATAGACAATATGGCATTTTAAAAGTTAAAATTCTCATTATTTGTCTTAATCTTCAGCCCCCTCTAGCTCTAAATTATGACTTGGATAATCACACTCCTGACTCCTGCGAGGATCTGTGCCTTTAGCCCCCAAAATATATTGTTTGCCGTAACCCAACCCAAAGAAAAACCTGCCAACCTGCCAATTTTTTTTGCCAATTAGCACAAAATTATCTGCCGACTGATCCATGATTTCCATTTACAATTAAAAAAAATTACCAACACAAATATTAAGAAAAAAACACAACAAAATAACCACAACATGTAAAATTTTAAACAAAATCGTTGCTATGTCACTAAAAAATTTAAACTGTGGCACTAGCATGTTACATTCATTTTAGAGTAAAACAGTGTGAAGTTCATCTAAAACAAATCCGACCCACTGACTCTAATATTTTTCCTCCATTACGGCAAACAAATTTATTTTCATTTAGGCCTTATGACTGTGACTTGGAGGAAGCGACACAATTTTGAACAAGCCCTTCTACAAATAGCCGAGTTTTGAGTCATGTGGGAAAGGGTACTATAGTGTATTTGTTTTGGTCTAGTCAGTGACGTTAGTACCTCCGTACAGCCACTTTACACGCATACCATGACACCGATACGCATACCATGACACCGATGTTAACACCATCTAAGAGTGCAGGTGAAATTATGCAAGCAGGCTGCAGCACATTATGCTAACATACATAAATTTGGGCTGTGATCACTGGAAGACACACAAATGTCACTGACTGGATGAAAGCAAAAAGACTAATTAATACTAATATTATACTACTAATAATAAAAAAAAAACAATTATAATAATAGGTCTATTTTTTTAAAATGTGTCTATATCTAAATTTTATCATTAGGCAAAAAAAAAACAAGTTTGTCTCAGAAGAAATGTGAAAAATCGCAATGCGAAATGCGTTTTTCTTTTTTTTTTTTTAATGCATTTTTGGCCCACTTTTCTGAAATTTTTAACAAAAAAAATTTAAAGTGAGTAAAACCTAAAAAAAAAATTATGCGGTCAAAAACCAATTTTAAACATAATGCGCACGATCTTCTGAGGCAAACTTGTTTTTTTTCTTGGCCTTATCATTAAAGGCCTGCATGGGTGGGATTACATCAGGTCATATTATTACACTCACAAATAACCCTGATGTGATGCAAAATGTTCTGCAGGGTACAGACCTTTTCAGTAGGGTTGATCAGCCAGCCGTTTTTCTCTCTCTCTCTTTTTTTTTTTGCGAATGAACCTAAAACCATCAAAATCTGTAATTTTTTTTTTTTAACTGACTTTTACAACAACAAATGCCAGATCATGGTTGGTCACGGCTTGTAGAACAGGATTTGTTGTCACTTAAAGGTGCATTTCGTGATTCCAGCACCTTCTGTTTTATTCATTCCTTACTAGATATCCTTGCGAAAAGCTTATTCACAAAGTTTGAGGTGATCCCGATCTTGCGATTTTGTGTTATGAGCAATTGCTTGTTTCCCACAGTCCCATAGGCCACCGTGTTGTAATTTCTGTCCGTTTACGGACAGAAAATACAAAATTGCGAATTTCTTAGAGATGCGACCGAATTTGCACGTAAGATTAGGTACACATGGATTACAATGGCTAACGGTTCAGATGATGTACAAATCTCAACTTTTTTGAGGTAAGTCGGGGGGACGAGGCTGTGGATCACGAAATGCCCCTTTAACCCTAACTGCCTTTTGGTTTCTAGCCTATCTCCAGAGAGGAAGGAAAGGGGTAAAGGGATAGAAACTAAAGAAACCTGAAGGGCCCTGGCGGGATTCGAACCCGGGGCCTCCGGCCCACCATTCCATATGACCAGGCATGGCAAGCCACAAGGGAGTCGCTGGCCTGGCCAGCGATTTCGTGCCCATATGAGTGTTGGTGCGATGACGTCATCGCATCTTTTTGGACTTAGTGCATTTTCCCCACTCAGCTTATTGAGTTATATTGGCATTTGAGGGTTTAAGGGCTAGGGGACCTCTTACCTGGAAAAAAGCAAGTGTACCTTAATTAATACTTTCTTTACTACCAAAACAGAACAACAAATTCTCCCAATCCTGCTTCTAGAGCACCCACTGATAATCCAGCAACCCTCTTAGGTTGACCCAACCATCTTTAGACCTTTGGAGTCAGACATACTATAGATAATTCAAAACATTTGTTGTTTTCTCAATACCAAAAGTTGGGTTTTCAAAATATCTTGGCAGCTAAGAAGTTATAGAAAGTCAAGAGAGTTCTGAAACTGAAATTATATGTAAAACATTTTCAGTATTACCTGACCTTAAAAGCGGATGACCCAATTTAATAATATAAAGTTTTCATCTTGACTGAATGACCTTGAGTCCAAAACCCCATCTGTAAGGTCTCACGCTGGTATTTCTATCCATTTTGATGCGAGAGCTAAAAACGTGACCTAAAATGCTTAGAATCGGGCTGAAATTGAAAACAAAAAATCCTGAAATCAGGAAAAATCCTGAAGAATCACACGCCTGCCTTAATTACAAAAAGGGCATTTTTGCAAGGTCATTTAAAAAACAAGTTTGTTTCAGAAAAAAATGGGACAACCCTATGCAAAATGCATTTTTATTTTAAGAAATTAAGTAACCCCACCATTTTCCCCATTTTTAAAGTGCAGAAAATTGTGTACTTGTATGTACACATATACAAGTACATACATACGTCACCAAATTATAAAGAAATACAAAAGAATTGTACAAAAACCTCTTGGGATTCTCAGTTTTGAGACAAGAAAGGATACAAATTTCAGAACTAATGCCAAACAACATTCTAAACAAATTCTATGTGTCAAAATTTTGATTTCATGTGTCGAAATTTAGTTATTGAAAAAAATGTCACTGATGACGTCATATCTATTTTCTTAATTCATATCTTTTATTTAAAAAGAGATATCAAAAATCTGCACATACATTTTGTTGATAAGCCTTAAAACTCTATATAGTAAAGATTGCAGGTTCAAAACTGTAAAAACTGCTCCGGGGTGAAACCAATGTATCATTCTTTAAAAAGTTGCATTGCATTGTGGGAAATTATGACGCATGTACGTACTTGTACTTATACATACTTGTACGCTTTCTTCTGGGCTGTTTTAGGCCACTTTTTTTGCAAAGCAGCAAAATTGTAATTTTTTTTAAAGGAAAAGCCTCTCAAAAACCTAGGAAAAATGAAGAAAATGCTAATTATATAAAAGCTACACATGGTCTTCTGAAACGAAAATTTTTTCCCCTCAGGTTTTTTATTTTCTTCTGAGACAAACTTTTAATTTAGCGATTTTTTTCCTTTCTGGTGTTGCCACAAATTAAAACGCGGACTGTCCAGACAAATATTTTCAAAGTCAATGACTCGGGTGTCATATTACCCGTGAACATTCTCCCGCAGGGCTTTCATAACTCACCAAAACCACTAGCCACTTCAACCATCTATTTCTAGCCTCTACCTGTCACATTTATTCCGTTCTCGTTAAATGACTTTCGACAACAAAACTGGGAAATTTTCAATGTGTAATTTTTTCAGACACTTCTCAAAAATAAGATTTGATGGTTTGCTCTATTTATAAAACCAAATAAATATGCCACTTTATGATCTCACTTTCATGTAAATTGAGGAATTGTTGTATGTAAATTGATCCCTTCGCTGAAAGATTGTGAAAAATAAAAGTGCAGAGGAAACGTGCATTCACTTTCCACTGTTGATTCGGAGAACACACTTCACTTACGTCTGCCACTTATTTCTTTAGGCTACTCCAAGTGAAACACAAGCCTCTTATATACTTCCCAGTCCTTTCTCAGTCCCAGTCCCAGCATGTTTCACTTAAATGTCTGTTCCAATACTTTATCAGTAGTAGATATATTGCCTGGATCGATATTACACAAATACTACATGGTTAGAGGGAAAATGAGCACACTTTTCCCGAAGTATAAGCTATAAGCCTATCATTAACACTTCTGCTTTCACAATTACTGATGACCTTTTCTGACAATTTGACCTGAGAGGACTTTTGACCTTGGAATGTGACCTTTGACCTCATCAGCTGTTGTAGGTGCTCATATTGCACCTGTAACCATGTAAGTTTGGTTGCAATTGGTTGGTTACAATTGGATTGGCTATTTTCAACTGGCACCAAAACTTATGCAACTTTAGTAAAAGGAACTTCTACCATGATTAACGTTTTTATTTGGACGTACTCGAAACCACGGTAGAAGCACTTCCGTATACAATAACATGTAGCAGTATAAATGAATGGGCTCCGAAGAAAAAAGATTTCGCAAATATTCGGAGCTAATCAAAGTTGTTTCATATTATCCTCGCTCGTAAAACAAGGCACACACTTACCTGAGAATGTCTTTTATCATAATAGATGTATAAAATTCCTAATGAGTAATTCTGAGATACAAAATTCAGGGGAAATCCTTCCATATATAATTGTATAGTTCCACAACAGTGACGACAGCGACAATACTAGCGCCATTACTCAACATGTGAAAGCAAATTGTAGATGTATATTTTGTTTATTTCTAAGCCTTTTTTGTAAATCACTGTCGATCATTTGTATTATAAGGACATTAGCAACAACTTGGGTGAGTAATTTTATCCGAGTTGTATTGTGAATTCAGTAAATCTGCTGCTACACATTTTTAAATACACTGTTCTGCAAACCTAAAATAGAGTGGTCCTAACGAAAACATCATTCTGATTGAAGAATGCGTCTGATTTGCTTGTATATTTAGGGTTGCATTGCAAACTATGCAACTTTAACATCCAGACAGCACAACTTCAACATCCAGACTGGCAGACCTCTTGTGATCCTTGCAGGTGAGGCAAAAACATAACTAAAAAAACAAATCTTACACTGTAAAAAATTACAGTGCAATTTACAGGGAAATCCTGTAAAAAATGACAGTATTTGGCTGTAATTTGGAAATACAGGAAAGTACTGTAAATTTTATGTCCAATATTTCAGGCCTATAATGACAAAATTTAAAAATGAAGCCTTTATTCGAATTTTAATGAGTAACAACATTATTATACACCGATGAATCGTCAATTATATGATTAAGTACTAAAATTTACACAGAAAAAAATACTGTAAATTTTACAGGAAAATCCTGGCAGCAATTCTGCCAACAAAACCCCGTAAATGAAAATGAAAACTTTTACAGGTTTTCATTCAAGTTATTGTATATTTTACAGTTTTATGTAATACATTTTACAACAAACTGTCAATTTTACAGTATATGCACTGCAAAAATTTGTGGATAGCCCTACTAAGTTAGGGTGTTCGTGAGGTTTTTTTTACTCTACACACATTCACAATCTCTGTAATAACTCAAATATATGTGTTTTTAAGTGTTTCGATTAAATTAATGTTTACAGTATACTGTACATTTTACGGTAATTTGTTGGCAGAATTGCTTCCAGGATTTTCCTGTAAAATTTACAGTATTTTTTTACAGTGTACCAACCCCCAAAAGCTAATTAACAGAGATAACTTAAACTAGCCATGCAGTAGACATGGCGAACAAGACGGCCTGGAATAACATATGAATGACCTTTGACCCCATACCTAATAACTTGACCAATGAGTCACAGATGTTGTTAAATGTATTTTTGTGTTAACAACGTTACAAGGATCATTATTATTGAGTTTCAACTCAATCCAAGCATATCAGGAATTTGACCTTTTAACCTCTATAATGTGACCCCTGGGTCACAGATGGGGTCAACTGTACTTGTATTGTATTTATGATGTCACAGGGATTATTCCTGACAAATTTCAGCTAAATCGGAGCTTGTTTGTAAATGTTGACCTTTGACCTTGAACTTTGACCTTTGGGGTCAATACTATCATAGACCTACCCTACTATTAATGTTACATCACTATTGCAATAACGGGCTTTATCTGTGCTCTATATGCTGAGATATAGATTTGGTCTTATTTTTAGCATTTTTGACACATTTGACCATTTGACCCCCTTAATGACCTTTGACCCCCTTATAAAAAAAACCTCATGTACACAGCCAAAATGCATTGTTCCAGTTTAAATTAAAAAAAAATTGCATTGCTTAGTTCTGGAGATGTTTTTTAGCTCAAAACCGGAAATGACCTGTAAATGACCTTTGACCCCAAAATAAAAAATACCTTGCAAACATTGGCTAACATACATGCATATCTGAAGGTTATGTCACTCTGCTGTGTTTACATTTTGAGATAAAAATTTGAAATTTTTAAAATATTTGTTTGTTTTTGACCGGAAGTGACCCCTTAATGACCTTTGACTCCTTATTCCTGAACACCCTATATGTGGCATGGGTCAGTGGTTCCTCTGAACAAGTTTAGTTTATATCGGCATAATTCTGTAGAAGAAGATATTTTTGCCAATTAAATGACATATTTTGGCTTTTAGACCGGAAATGACCCCCTTAATGACCTTTGACACCTTATCCCTGAATACCCTATATGAAGCATGGGTCAGTGGTTCCTCTGAAAAAGTATAGTTAATATCGGCATAATTCTGTAGAAAAAGATATTTTTGGCAATTAAATTACATATTTTGATGCCTGTGCCCAGGTCAAAGGTCAGACAGAGGTCAAAGTCATATGACATGAATCGGACGACCCAACGGTCATTTGGTATAAGTCTAGTTAGAATACGTCAAACCATGACTGAGCTAGACGCATTTGCTGAAAGAAGAAAGAACGCATCAAAAACAGAACAAGACGGCTGATGGCCGTCTTGTAAAAATAACAACCTTGATGTCTTTTGACCCAACATTGGGCAAACTTTAGCATATGTCCGGCAAAAAGTCATCACCAAATATGCGAGTTGGGCAAATTTGACCCAACTTTGGTTACATTTGCCCAATAATTTAGACTGATGACATTTGAACCAAAAGCTGTTCAAGTGAGCTCTGTTGTCCAACAGTTTTGCAGTAATTGATAAACACTGTTCATGCATACCTTAAAGGTCCATGGCCCGATCGCTAATAGCCTCGTCCCCAGAAGCCCAGATTTTACCGGAAGTGGTCAACATCTTGATATCAGAAGAAAGCTACTATTTTTCTCATTTACCCTGTGAAATCTTAGGACCAAAGGATGTTTGGTTTGGAGGTAATGAGCGAAAATGTACCCCATTTTGGTCGACCAATATTAATTTTACACAGTACTCTATGGGGCTTACGAAATCACGTTTTCTGCTCTCACATGAAAACGCATTGAAATATCGGCGCGAAACTTTACAGGTGGGGTTTTTGGGTGAAGGCCAATCTATCAAGATGAAAACTTCATATCCTTAAATCGGGCCATCCCCCTTTAATTATTGTAAATTTTAATAATTTTAGCAGTGTGCAGTAACCC
>JAMKCH010087497.1:0-13503 GCA_023653785.1 Ophioderma brevispina | reverse complement strand
TATTGAGCTTTTACATGTTAAAAGTTGAATATACTATGAGAACATAATATTTAAAGGTTCATAAAAGAAAGATACAACAGAAAAAAGTGCGGTTTTAGTCTTTAAAATATGAAAATCAGTAAAAAAATAATAAAAAACCCAAATCCGCCCAAATTCACCCAAGAACACATTTTAAAAAATGACACCCATGATTTTCGGATTCTACATAAAATTCTGTTTAAGAAAAACCTTGGTTGCAAGATTGTATATGAAAAAACCGAAACCAAAAAATTCATGACATTTCCCCATGTACTATGATGGATGAGTGTAGACATGTACATGGCGCTATTTCCCGGCTATTTCACATTGGAAGGTCGTTTCCAGCAGCCGTTGAATTATTATCGGGATCCCGATAATAATTATTCTAATTATAAAATTCCTTCGTGTGTGAGACACAGACATTTTCGAGCTTAACCATTCACAGGTATGGTTTACTAGCCAGTTACCAATGCAACCGTGTAAAAATCTCAATTTTTTTGAAAAATTGGGGGCGCTCTTCAAAAAATTGCTAATATTGCTTTAATGCTTATAGTGGACTCCAAACAATGCCAAATGAGGAACGAGAAATTGGAAATTGTGCTGACTATAAACAAAGTTTGAAAACAGATGTCCCATCATCTATACATTGTGAACGTAAATGCCCATAACTTTATTTTATTTCAACATGATAAATTGATTTACATTGGTGAAACTTATATTCAGAATATTTTAGAAAATGTTTTGCTTTAAAATATAAAATTAATACGAACAAGAATAGTCTTGTAAAGACAACCATTGCTTAGCGAGGATGTTAGTACTTAATTATGTTAGTATAAAAGGAAATCCCTCTCGTATTACAGAGATTATATAACCACAGTATATATGTCAGGCATCAACTAAACTCATGCATCAATCTTTAATTTTGAAATACACCTAAAACATCCCTATGTTTTGCAGCCCCTGTCACCGAATGCCCCTGGGTTTGGAAACGCCAGCCTTACACCCATATTAATTTCATATGTGAATGCCCCCCCCCCGGCACGTTCACATTGTACTTGGCCAATTTGCCCCAATTTTCAAGAAATAAGCCTGTTCCCTGTTCATCATTCATTCATTCATTCACAAAATATCTCGTGAAAGTGTTAGTATTTCATTTTGTTTAATTTATACAGTCTGAGCTGGGTTATTTCTTGGTAAAAGAGTAAGTGAACAAGCATTTCAGTCAGCTACAGTTGTCACAAGGATTCCTTGTTATGACTGACATTCAGCAATGTGGAACATTGTGGGTAGTTTATCAATAAAATAGATTCTAAATATTTCAACCACATCCCATTGGACCGAGATTACAAACTTCAAACTTACAGGAAACAGGATTTAAATCAACACTTGTGTTATCTGTGCCACAGCAGCCGACAACATCCCGCTGAGCTATTGTTATGAGTGTCATTGATCAAATAAGAGTCTCTTCAACAGACTTTAGTAGGCTTCTGTGGAAATTTGATATTCGGGTTTAATTATAAGGTTTTAAAACAAAAATATGTGACCGGTTAGAAGTTTTTCTGTTGAACGGTTTCGGGTGGTATAAGAGGGACCATTTTAGACAAAAAAAAACGGTCATCGATTTTTCTAGGGAAATGCGAAGTAAATGTCCGTGTTTTGAAATGGCAGCAGTGCGTGACCTGATGTTAGTGTAATCCATGCACAGCGGGAGTTTGCTGGCTGCTGTGTATCTGGGCATTGTACACATAATGGTACTCTCAAGACCATGGGTCAGATCATCCATTACATGTCAATGAACTGAGAAGTTATCCACTGTGATGGGTGGGCTATCATCCAATCAAACAGTTTGTTTCTAGCTGCTAGGAAATGTAAATAAATTCCTAGTAAGCTAAACATGTCCTTAAAGCGGCACTGGCACATTTTCACAAAATATGAAATTTCTTCAATTTGCTCTCAAATGATAGTCTAGGCCATATTGGAAGACCAGAAATATATTTTACACATAAAATAACATACCCCAAAACAGATAGGGACATTGATATGAGGATAAAGACATCCAGGTAATTTGTAGGCCAATTTTAAGTTTTCCATAACTTTAATCAACAAATGTGTATATTACATGAATATTTTTGACTCGTACACACTGATATTAAAACCAGAAAGGTTATAGACCGATCAAACAGTGTGCATAGCGTGGGAATCATGTGTTAATGTGTTCTTGTGTTAAACGCCATTTTCGTCGTCTGCTGAATTTAACGTCGCCGGCGACGTTAAATTATAAAATCGTTTTGTTTACCCATAAGGAAGCTGATTTGGTCTTAATCATTTCGGGTGATGGCCTTTGTATATAAAAGCCTTACAACCATGCAAAAATATCGATTTTGAAAAATCTTGAGGGCGCACTATTTGTCAAATGTGCCAGTGTCTCTTTAAAGCGGCACATTTTCATAAAATATGAAATTTCTTCAATTTGCTCTCAAATGATAGTCTAGGCCATTGGAAGAATAGAGATTCATTTTACACATAAAAAATATCATACTCAAAATTAGATAGGGACGTTAATAAGAGGTTAAAGACATCCAGGTAATTTGTAGGCTAACTTTTAAATAACTTTAATTAACTAATGTGTGTATTACATGAATATCATAGACTCGTACTCATTGATATTAAAGGGGCTTGTTCCGATCGTCTTTGGGATTAACCGGAAGTAGTATAAATTTTGATATCAGATGAAAGGCCGTATTTTTCTCATTGTTGTCCTGAAATTTCAGCTTTCAAATCCATTTCTTTCTCAAGATATAGATAAAAAATTACCGTTTTAGTGGTTAACCATCAATATTAGCACAGTAGTGAATAGGGCGTTGCACTATGCATTATCGCGTCTAGCGTCAAAACCGCAAGTCTGTTTCCCACGGTACTTAATAGTCAGTGTGTACAAGTGTCAGGCTCTCATATCAAGTAGAGAACACGATAGACAAAAATCGGAACAAGCACCTTTAAAACCACAAAAGTCAAACAGGGTGCATGCCGTGGGAACCATGCATACAGCGTGTGTTTTCTTATGTTAAATGCCATTTCAGTCGTCTGCTGAATTAATGTCGCCGGCGACATTAATTATAAAATCGTTCTGTTTACCCATAAGGACGCTGATTTGGACTTAATCATTTCAGGTGAGGGCTAATGTATATAAAAACTTTACAACCATGCAAAAATATCGATTTTGAAAAATCTTAAGGGCGCAATATTTTTCAAATGTGCCAGTGTCTCTTTAATTCTTAAAATAATGGGAACCAGAGGACTTTGTACTGCTACATGAGAAAACCACCCAACTCTGTGCATGACTGTGATATTCTGCCAATCATTGCTTGCTGCAAATATGCAATGTTGTGGCTTTTATCCACTCCGACCATCTTCGATGGAAAAATGAAGCTAAATGACGACGTTTGGTACCGCGAAAAACTTGCTTTGGGTGGGGGCCATGAAGACCACACACGCCTCTTTCGAAATCGAGATACGTCTCGTCAGAAGGCACGCATCTAGCATAACAAAATATAATAATTTTAACAAATATTATTGGTATAGAGTGCAATCATGCGGTATATTACCAAAAATTTAAGTAAACAATAATCTAGGCTGTTGAATCAATTACTTGTGCTCTGACAATTATTCCATTCAATTTCACACTTAGAAAGTTTTCAGTGATTTGTGTGGCCTTGAAAAATGCATGTAGGGAGCAGGTACTCAATGGTACTTGTAGCTCGGGATATGGGGTCATATACGTTTGGTGTTTGAATACACCCACACAAAAGTTTGAGGGCACTCAATGCGCGCCCATTGCAGAAAGTGTGCACTTTTTCCAATGGTTAGATAACGTGCACTATAACCTGCCTGAAACCAAAATAGGTTTCGACATATACTGTATAGGGTTTACACTGTAAGCGGCACGCATTGTGCTATATCACTTCACCCCCCCCCCCTTTTCGACCATTTGAAGAGTTAATATAGAAGACAAAATAAAAGTCGAACTTTTTTCGAGAGTGTACGTTATTTAGCTGTTCAACAGTCTAGGTCTAACTTGACTTTCACATATTTTCCTCACTGATTGCCCCTTACTGTGAAAGCCTGTCTTAAACCATTACAGATTGTGTCTGAAAACTGAATTCCTTCTACCCCTCTAAAGTATTACCAGATGTAGACCAAAATAACGTTGATTTACTTAAGAAATGAAGAGCAATTTAATCAACATTTTAAACTCTTTACGCTTTTGGTTTTGGTCAGTTCCTTTACATAAACGCTATTTGTATCATACGATACTGGTACTGCGAATGGGGATAAACGGGGCCAAAGGTTTTGGCGAGGCAAAACCAGACCCCCGCAACAGCTCTCACACAAAGAAGCTGGACACGGTACTCAACGAGACCTTGAGAACCATAACTGGCTGCCTCCGCCCCACTCCATCTGAATTTCTACCAGTGCTTTCAGGCATTGCACCTGCAGCACTTCGGAGGGAGCACCACTCGCACAAACTATAGTGAATAAGGCCCTGCTGGACAACAAGCACCTGCTGCATAACACTGTCAAAGAATCACTCCAACTCGGTAGACAGAGACTGCGCTCTCGCCGACCTTTCTGCCGACACGCTGCCAAACTCTCCAGTTCCCCATTCAACATCTTACAGACATGGAATACTGCCTGGCTAGACATTCCAAGACCAGATCAACTCTCTCTTACACCTAAGACAGAACTACCACCTGGAAGCAATCTCCCACGCAAGGAATAGGTCACCTTAAACCGGATTCGCACAGGAGTCGGTCGCTTCAATAGCAATATGCACCGATGGGGGCTGCGGCCATCGCCAGCCTGCCAATGTGGTTCTCCATCACAGACTGCGGATCACATTCTCAATGAGTGCCCTACCTTTCGTCCGCCGGTGGATACAGATATCTCAAACCCCAACCAATCAACAGTGAATTGGCTCCAACGTTTACAACACATTTAGCTGCTGCCTCATACGCAAGAAGACCCCCGCATTAGCTGTCTTTGAACAGTTGCAGAGCTAAGCTAAATAATGTGACAGGTATCCCGCCACTGCCGTGACGTATGTGTATGGCTCGAGCGGCTGAAACCAGATAATGTAAAACCCATCAGTTGCATCCTTAAGTTTTTAAGATTTCCAAAGATTTGACAAGGGGTCTCCCCTTCTCGGCAGTGGCCAGCAGCCGTTAATGCACCCAGACATGCCTAGATGTCATCATGTTAGATGTTATCATCATCTTCATAGCATCCTATTGCCAAATATCTTTTTTTTTTCTTTTCCACACCACAATAAAATTGCTGTGTGCATGATTTTTATATCTTCTAGTTGCAGCAATACAAATACAGATATTAAGAATTCATTGTTTACTAGTTATATGCATATTAAAATGTATAAAAAGTTACAGAGTGTGTAATGAAATATTACTTGTACATCTTCTGTTACATCATTGTCAAATGGAAAATATAGTGTTTACCCCATCTTGTCCCAAAAATATGGGTACGAGGTGAGGCAATTGTTCTACAATTTCTGCTGAAGAACATATACATGTAACAATGACAACGGCCTCAGAAGGTACGTATACCAGACGACAAGATATGATAGGCAAGGGAACTCCCCTCAAACAAAACGAGTAAGCGGCCAAGCTTCAAATGCAAATCCCCAGATTCTCACCCAACCCCCTTAAAAAAATATTGGCAAATATCCATATGGCATCCAACGCTTGACAACAGGCAACCATACATATGGCATCTAATGTCCAATTAGCCTTATGGCGTCCAATGTCCAATTATCCTTATGGCATTCTAATGCCCAATTATCCTTATGGCGTCCAATGTCCAACCATCCTTAAGGCATCCAATGTCTAACTATCCTTATGGGAGCGCACCACTAATGACTCTCCCATAGGAACACACGCATTTTTGTACGGGTTCCGGTTACAATATGCAACTCCCTGCAATACTTGAGGCATCGTGTTTGGTATCAAAATAAAGCTCCTTTTCTGAAGATTTTAGAAATTTGGCTTGCATATGATGTTGACCATCTACTTTTCACGCTATTTTCACATTAAAAACGCAATAGCTAAATTTACCACCCCGCATCACTCATATCTAGGAATGACCACCCGTGCACATCCGCGGCCGTATCTTGGGTTTACGATGAAACCTGATTTTGTTTCTCAAGTTATGCAACGTTGACATCAATTTCTATCGTCCATGTGGATATCGTGCGATTTGTAGCTCCCATTTTGAAGAACTGACCAGTAGAATCTTGTCTAAGCCTTGCACTTTTTAGCCGACTTGCGTTATTACATAAAACGTGGATGAATTAGTGGTGCGCCCCCTTAGAACACCCCATACAAAATTAAAACATAAAGTTTTTAAAAACTAAGTTATTCATGTAATTTCTAATATTGTTTTAAGTAAACTGGCCAAATTTGAATGCAATTGCTCTTGTAGTTTGCTTATTACAAGTGCTTAAAAATCGTTATCAGTGTCTGAAATCTGCCGGAATTCGTCCTGTAAGCTACCGCTTATCGTGTTTTTTTGGTACAGCTCATGTTGTGATGAATTTATAAAAAGATGATGAATAAAATGGTCTTTACACGTTAATATTTGAAGAGTTTGCTGGTAACAAAATATGCTGCCATCTTTAAAAGTATCATTCATGAAAAAAGGGATATTTTAACAACAATTTGACGTTTAGATTGCGTAAGTTTGCTTGATATAAGAACATCAATGTGCAAAAAAAAACAAAAATACTCAATTGAGCTATATTTACAGATTTCACTCATATATCCCCCCAAGAATGAGTTGTTAATTCGACGTGCTATGGAATTATAGAAAAGTTTTAGTCTCTTAAAATTAATGATAGACCTGTAGGCCTATTTAGGCCCAGTAAGGCAACCAAAACACCCACAAATTAATCTTTTAATGAAGAAAGTTTTCCCAATGCGTAATCTGCGTGGTTACCTATGCAACACATTACGCGCAATAAACCAGACCAGGTTCTTTCGTAGAACCTATGTATAAAGGGCCTGTAGAACATAAATGGAGCTGCATGCACATAAGGAAAATGTTCCCATTTTAAAATTTGGAAGGGTTCTATTTAGGGAAAAGGTCTGAGTGGCACCTCTTTTTAATTGTGTGCAATATTAATGTTATGGAGCAGAACTGGAACCGCATCAATATTCTTTTAACACGTAAGTGCATATAGGCCCTATGGTCTTTTGCAATGCTGTGGTGCACCCCCCCCCCCCCCCCCCCCACCGAAATCAACTTTGTCGGAATTTTTGGATTTTTTTTACCGGAGTTCAAAACTCCTGTATTTGATGGGGTACATCAATAAGAACACAATAACAGGAAAAACATTAGAAAACGGGTTATATTAAATCACAGGGGCGATCGGTAAACTCATACATTACTATAGCCTCAAGATCTAGCCTAGCCTAGGCCTCCTGTCGTACTGATACCTAGGTCTTATACAAGCATTGATGTACATTTCGAAAATTTAGCACTAAACCTCTGCTTGCTCAAATCTAAATTTAAATCTTAAAGTTTCATTTGAGACTCACGAACAGTTTTTTACCCGAAATACCAATCATAACCCTCTCAAAAATCAAATATTTGCAGGTATTTAGTAGTATTTACCACCGAGCACGTCCGATCATAAGCGTCTCTTATAAGGGAGCGCACCACTAATCACTCTCCCAAAGGAACAAACGCATTTTTGTACGGGTTCCGGTGTGAAAGGAGATATAGTCCCCCTGGAGATATAGCCCGGGGGATTGTAGTTCCTAGGGACAGGGGTCCTTCGGACCCCTGTCCCTAGGAACAATAGCCCTAACCGGACTACAGAACCGAACGGTCCTCCGGACCATGGCTTCTAGGGTCAGTGGTCTTCACCCTGTGGACCCCTGTTCCTAGGAATAACAGTCCTTGCTTTAATGTTGCTTGTTTTTATACCCTGGACCATGGCTTCTAGGGTCAATAGTCTTCACCGCGTGGACCCCTCTCTCTAGAAATAGTAGTCCTTACTTTTTATATAGTTTAACCGGACTATAGTTTCTATCGGACTATAGTTCCTTTTACACCAGTGAAAGTAACCATTGTCCCCCGCTACTGTAGTCCTGTATATCACGGTATGACACAATAGGTATGAATGAATACAGATGTTAATAAGAGTGTGATAAATGGTATAAAAAAACAGAAGCTGTCGTCAACCGCCTTCGTGGTCTAGCGGTAAGGTCTCTCTGACTTACGATATGAATGCACCAGGTTCGAGTTCTAGTAGAGTATGTTTTTATTTTAATTTGTTTTTTAAATTGCAAAGGTTTCAATTTTAGTGTTTGCGGAATTTGCGGTATGTTTGCGGGTCACTAGCCCTAGTTATGATTGTCCACCGGACAATATTACCACTTTTCATTGTCCTGAAGACCAACATTTTCAGGGTAATAATAAGACTTTTTTTAATTTCAGTTCGGTGCTACGATCGTACCTCATTACCTCACAGGTAAAATTTCAAGTAAAGCATGTGCAATGAATTTACTTAACCTAAACGTCATTGAATCTCACAAAATGTACAGCTGGTGTGCTATTTGTGTAGTTTTGTTAGATTCTTGTACATAAATGTGATTTTTGTAAGATTGAGTGATTTAAGTAAAGTGAACCACACACACATCCACACATGCGCGCGCACACACACATGCACCCACACACGCACACACACACATATAAACTAACACACACATATAAACTAACACACACACGCACGCACGCACACACGCACACACACACATGCACTCACACATGCACACACATGCAAACATACGCACACACACCCACACACACGCACACGCACACATGCAAACAACAACAACAAGACACATGCAATTATAAATCATACAAATAGAAAAAAGAAGGAAAGGAAACGCACATCTTCGAGCATTCGAATATGAATTCAAAACATTGATACCATGAACCCAAGTGAGTGGGGTTAGAGTTAATTAGATTAAAAATGTCACAAGTTGTGAGTCTTTTTATCAATTTGGAACTTAAATGGAATGTTGCATTACTTTGAAAATTTGGTCTAATATCTCTACAACATAAACCACGTCATTGTAATTTGGTGAATACCCACGTACAACTAACCCTAATTTTAAGTAGCAAAATAATTATTAGAAACATTTAATTCCTTCAAT
Source organism: Ophioderma brevispina (assembly GCA_023653785.1). Lineage (NCBI taxonomy): Eukaryota > Metazoa > Echinodermata > Ophiuroidea > Amphilepidida > Ophiodermatidae > Ophioderma > Ophioderma brevispina. The sequence goes on along the minus strand of JAMKCH010087497.1, from coordinate 4,252 downwards.
CTATCTAATAGTATGGCTTAAAGTCAGCTTAAACACTCAACGGTTATTTTGTACTGAGTAAAGTGTGCAGAGTATTTATATGGCTATTTAAGGTAAATTTCAAGTTAAATAATCATTGTTTTGTAAAAGGGACGGGTACAAAACACGGAACCTGAATCATGCAATAGGAAGTCCTCTTGAGGTATTTTCACACACATTATGTGATTTCTCACAATTTCTGGGATTCATCTATATATTTCTTTCACACTCCAGTTTCCATTTCTGGTATTTATGTCTTTGTATTTTTAAGTGGTAGGTTATTCTCAGGCCTAAATGGGTTTCCTGCCTACTCCCCCATTGTTTGTTTTTGTGTGTTTGATGTCATTTGATGTTATGTTTTTTAATGGAAATAAATAAATTGGAATTGGAAATTGGAATATTTAGTTGTAAAAATAGAAATATATACGGCCTATTGTTTCTATGCCCATTTCTGGCACGCCGTATGTGTGTAGGCCTATAATTAAATCACTGCATTACACTAAACTTTTTTTAAAGGAAGCATTCTATCGAATGAGTATGACATTGAACGGCCTACTGGTTCTCATTGTGCAGTTTGGTGAAATTGCATTCTGATTAAGTTCAAATAACATAACACCCAAGTTATTCTTTCGAATAGACTAAAGGTGAAGCTAAGTTACTATTATTTGGTAATTAGAACGATCCCTTTTCGGGAACAGTTTCACCGAGCTTCCTTGCAAGACACTGCAAAGGAAAGTATCTGTCAGTGAGAAGAAAATATTGCATTTTTACGGACATTCCTGTGCGGCAATAGCAATTAATTCTCTTAATCATGCATGTTACCGTTTTAATTCTACATAACTCCAATATAATCAATCAAGAAAATTACGCCAATTTATTGGTTTTATTTGGGAAACCTCTCGATCCTAAAAAATCTGTTTTTCAGTTGTTTTTTTATCTATTTTAAATTAAATGATCAAATAAATTCTTAAATAAAAATATAAATACAATTAAATAGGTGAACTGCCAATTTACCATTTTTGTGTCGACTGCCCTAAGGCAGGAAGACACAAAGGGATCACTTTGTCCACTGTTGTTGTTGTCTTTTGTTGTTGTAGTTGATGTCTGTTGTTGATGTCTGTTGTAAAAAAAAGGGTTAACATTTGCCTGTAATATCCACATACTTTGATGGATTTAAAACAAACTTGGGTCACAGGTGCAACATGGCATCCCATCCCCCATTTGCTGATGAGGTCAAAGGTCACATACCAAGGTCAAAGGTCATGTGAGGTCAAGTTGTAAAATTGGCTGAAAATGCAAAATTGGCCTCATTTGAAAAGTTGAAGATCAATTGGAATCAAACTTGGTTTATGAAGTTTACATGCAAACCCTCGTTTGTTTATGACGTCAAATGTCACATATCAAGGTCAAAGGACACATCAAGGTCAAAGGTCGTGTTAGGCCTATCATTCACAAACCGCGACGGCAGGCGACACAAGCGGTCCGAGGACCGATGTTTTTTTACATATTTTTCTGGATGTATTGAGGTCAAGTGTTTTCTCTGATGCCATTGACTATGTGGTAGTAACACACTTGTACACTCAAAGGTCGTTATAATGAACACACTAAATCTTAAGTGTAAATGTTAAAACAAAACAACCTATATTTTGCAGATTCTGGTCATTAATGTTTTACGTTTGTGATGTTTATAATGGCTTTCTATAAATCTTTAATCTGTGTCCTCAATATGTATTATTAATTATTTTGTGTTATTATCTTTCATACTATTTGTAGTAGCTGTAGCAGCTACTAGTAAATTACATTTTCTTCACATGGGATTTCAGGTAAAATGCAGATGCAGATTCAGATGTTTTTGAGAAGAGACATAGATGTAGGCCTATTCCAGAGAAAGGCCTATATCATAAGTTCAGCTTTCTCGAAGCTAAAATTATTAACATTGTATGCCAATTTGCTTCCACAATACTAAATTACACCCTAAGCGTATTCCCAACACATGCAAGATTTCTATTATTTTGACCAAATTTCCTTTAAAAAAATTCCAAAATTGTGAAGACAAACGATGCGAGAAAATCCGTTTTCCCCTAACAAAAATATTACTTTTTTAAGTTGATGTGATATATTTCACTAATTCAATATATAAATGATCAAATAAATTCACAAAATAGTAAATACGAACATAAACAAAATTAAACAGGTAGTATGCCAATTTAGCAATTTTTTATATACTCTGGAATTTCTGGACGAGGATGTTTTATCAATGTAATGCTGCATATTCTCGCCAACTACGGTGTCCCAGATAAGACTGTCAAGGCAATTGCCAAAATGTATGATAACCCATATAGCTTTGTGCAGACCATGGATGGGCCCACAAAGGAGTTCCTAACAACTACTGGAATCCTCCAAGGAGATAATCTTGCTCCCTATCTCTTTGTAGTCGTGGTTGATTACATCCTCAGACAGAGTCTTGACATCATGAACGACAAAGGACTCATCAAACCCAAGCGTTCTAGACGTATATCACAGACCTTGACTACGCAGATGATCTAGCTCTAACAGCTGATCTGATATGTGGTGCACAAGATCTACTAACATCACTTGAAAATGCTGCAGACAAAGTCGGCCTACATCTATATGCCAAGAAGACTGAATTTATTACTTTCAATGAGGAAGATGATCATCAACCTATCTGCACAACAGATGGTAGCCAACTCAAAGAGGTCAAGGTCTTCAAGTATCTAGGGTCCTATGTTGTCGATGGTGAACAGCATCTCGGCTGCGGCCGTTAGATAGATAGATAGTTTTATCAATTTTAAGCATCTCTCTGAAGTCATCGACTCTATGTGGCAGTAACATACTTGTTCATCGTGAGATATATGGGCACTATCCGATATGTTAATATGCTAAAACAAATAGATTGTAAATTTATGATTATTTATGATGGTTGTTTTTTATTATTATTGTTATTAAAATTATTATTATTATTTATAAGCATTATTATTATTATTAGCCTGTGTAGTAGGTTAGGGGAAATTGGCTATTGTTATGCACTAATTAGGACGTTTTCCCTCAACTTCCAAATTTGACCCCTGTACAACTGAAATTTACCCTTTTATTGATTTTTGCTTTTTTTAGATTATAACTCTGAAACTTTAGGCTGTAGATAGTACAAACTATACCTTTTCTGAATCCTTATGGTTAGACACATAATGTGGTCAATTTAAAAATCCCTGTACAAACTTTATCTTGGCCCCTCTCCTTAAAGGTGCAACGAGAGATATCAAATAACAGGTGTCCCGACAAAATGTGAAAATTCTGATTTTTGCACAGGACTAAAGCTTTCTATCAAATATATCCCCATCTGAAAGGATTAAGCTGAGAACTGTTTCTTTGGTACAAAAATTATGAAAATTCTAATTTCGTATAGGAGCAAATACAAAATTCGGCCTATGTTTTCTATTGAAATATAAGCACATACAAATCGCCTTTTATTTTCAGTTTAAGTTATTTTTGCAGCCAAATAAAAGGTAGGGAATCTATTGAGTGTTTAATCAATATGAAATCACTAAATATCACAGAAATTATAGATGACTTGAAATCTCTCGTTGCACCTTTAAGGCTTCATTTGCAGCACTTAAGAATCGCGTTTCAGGGGTTCCTGTCAGGCTGTCAACATATTTAATCACTCAAACCATTTGTACTTGAGATGTGTTACAAATGTCTGCTAGCTCCCAGGGTATATGTAGTAGTAGAATGTAGTAGTAGTATGTAGTAGTAGTATGTAGTAGTAGTAGTAGCCGGGAGTAGTAGTAGTATGTAGTAGTACAGGGTGAGTCAAAAAGATTTACACTCAATTTTAGAAAAATATTAAAAATATTTAATAAGTTTAGAAATGGCTTTTTATACATGAAAATAATAGCTCATTATATCCACTGTCATTGGGTAAAAAAATCGAAAGTTTACCTTTTCGCATATTGTAGATATGGAAAATTAACGGAAAGCCGCCAAAAACCATATTGACCACGATTTTACAATTCTTCACGTCCACAGCAGCAAAGCCATTGACTTACTGTCATCTAAATCCTTAATAAACTTTGTTTTTCTAAGCAAGCATTATCTAATCCATACCAAATGTTGCTGATAATATTTCTTAACAATAGTCAATGACAGTAGCGTAACAGGGGCAGGGGGAAGGGAACGCATTGTCCCCTCCCCCATGGGTCTTACCAGGAAATAA
>JAMKCH010087495.1:3846-16486 GCA_023653785.1 Ophioderma brevispina | reverse complement strand
TGTGTTTTAATGTATACTAATGCGTTCCTCTCCTCATAAGGTTTAAAATAAGTATATATTTGCCTAGGTTCCAACCTTTAGTTAAAGCGGTATAGCCCCATAATGGTTCAAGGTCACCCTGGGGGTAAATGCTTCGATGTTGTTGAAAGTGGTGTCAAATGATTCCTAGTGTCATACTGAAACAGAAAATGCATTTTAACTGTTTTGGTGATATCACCATTGCGACATCCAGGGAAAATTCTGGTGACCCCATAGGCCATGTAGACCCTTGCTACATTTTGCTATGTAATTAGCCAACCAAATGTCACACACTGTAAAATAATACATTTTTGGATCCTGTGAGACAATACAAACAACGTATCACCACTTTCAACAAAATCTGAGCATTGGGTAAATTTTACCCCAGGATGACCTTGAACCATTACGGGGCTATAGCGCTTTAACTAAAGGTCGGAACCTAGGCAAATATATACTTTTTCTAATCCGTATAAGGAGACGAACATGTTAATGTACATTAAAACACAATTTGACTCGATTTTAAATTTTTCCCTATAGTAACGTTTTCTCCCTTGAGGAAGGGGGCAACAGTCCGAAAATTTGCACCCCATCATTTTCTGACTGTCTGGTCCCTATTGACTGAAAAACAGCAAGAAAATCAACTTTAGCACCAAAATCCTACGGGAACTGTTTCATTGACATACCAACCCACACTATCTTGTCAAGCAGATGTACCAACACAGAAAACCCAGTACATCAGTAGAGTCAGCAGTGTATATACATTTGAACAATTCCAACCACTCCTTTGACAACAAGGATGTGGTGATTTTGGACAGGGAGTCAAGGAGATTCGAAAGAGGCGTTAAGGAACAATCTATGTGAAACGGGAAAACCCATCTCGTAACCGTGGAGGGGGCCTACGTTACACCTTACCGGGGGCCTACAGTTCTACAATCAAGAAGATTCCTCAATGATTCCAGTAGTTTGTTTACCCCGTTACGAGTCAACAACCTTTTGCCGTTAAGACACCAGTCGGCCTGATGATGCATCCGGGATAGGATGTGAAACGTCGTCACTCAACAAAAAATTTGTAAGTCCAGAGATTAGATTATAAAATTTACTCCTGTACGTTTTATCATTAGTCGGATATGTCTTAGTTTTTATTATTATTATTGTTTTAATCTAATCGGGTAAGTCTTGTACGACCAAATGGATCTTTTTAACAATTTTGAATTAAGTATTGTTTATCGTTGCACTGTGTATTTTGTGTATTTCAGATATTCGGATGAAGAATACATAGTTCGAAAGCTCAATAAAATTTTCGGATATTCCTCCATCTTTTGTATTATTTCTCACGCATATACTACTATTTTCCAAGAGGTCTCGTATGGTTTTGGAAATACACCATTTCTCTCATGTATAGACCTTTGAAAAGGCAACCATTACTCTGACATACCCTCAAGTACGAGAAACTCCTTTGTGGGCCCATCCGTGGTCTGCTTAAAGCTAGATGGGTTATATCATACATGATGGTAATTGAGTTGACAGTATATATATGCGTATATATATTGAGTCATGATCTGTGATAGGAGAGTTCCAATTGGCTAGCCGTTAACAACGTACGGTTCAATCATCAAGGTTCAAGAGACTTTTAAGGCAGGCCCTAAAGTAAACTTACTGAAATGCAATACTACAGCATAAACAACCTTTTAAAGAATTTCTTGAAATGTTTTCAGTACAAGGACATCTAATCAAGACATCTAGGATTATGAAATATGCTCTACCGGTCGGTCGATTCTTTTTACTCGAGATCTTGAGTAAAAAACTATCAGCGAAGAGCTCGTATCGAACTCCACCAGACTTGTTGGGTGAGTATTCGCAGTATACGTGCCCGTTGGGTCACACACCAATTACTGGGAACGACACTAGCCGAGAAGGGAGTAGCAACAACCTCATCCCCTCGTAAACGTACATTAAAAAGGACTAGCCATTGCTGCTGAAAGTTGGTGGTAATAAAGGGGTGGTATAACCACCTACTTCCAAGTCTTCCACCCACCATGATCTTTATTGACTTCAACAAAGCATTTGATTCCATCAACAGAAGTGTCATGTTTTTCAATTACGTAACCACTGTCACATTCCAGAGTTCTCAGTGTGCTTTACAACAATCTCCACGACAATGCTGTTATGATTAATGGTTAATGGTAACATTTCCTATCCTTAGCAGGTTACCACCTGTGTACTTCAGGGGGTGTTCTTGCTCTATTCCTGTTTATTGTGCTCATCGAATATCTGGTGAAGAGAATAACCGAGGACACTGATGTTGGTGTAGTTACCCATCCTATTAGATTTTACATTGACGGCATTGTCACATAGACGACATCGCGTGTCAGGCAATTGATTTTCTGCTTGATCTTCAATGCCATAACTGCCACAGTGCACATGGAGGTACTTGAGGTAGTCATGTATCTATACAGGCTTTGCACAGTGGCGGCGCCAGACCTCTTTTTCTGGGGGAAAAACAGGGGAAAAAGTGAAAAAATTTTTCAAAGTATTGAAGATTTTTAACCAATTTTAGCTCAAAATCACTGATTTTTCACAAAATTTGTTGATTTTTGGCCCCAAATCGCCAAATTTTGCCCAAAATCCCTCATTTTTCTTTCGGCCAGGGGGAAAACTAGGGGGGCAAGAAAAATATTTTGGGGGAAAGCCCCCTATCCCCCCCCCCCGTGGCGCCGCCACTGGCTTTGCAGTGCTCCCACGGGGTTCTGATTCCCCGGTATCTTTATTTGACTGCAGCACTGGGCTTAGTTGAGCTCTAGCCGTTCTATGTCCTTGATATTCTTAGGCCGCCGCAATGTTAGCTGAGATCATCTAATTTTGTCCGAAAAGTGGCAAACCGGAATAAATTCACTGACAATTTCCGCAAGCTTGGGAAGATCAAGGTGAAAAGTGGTGACTAGGAGTACGGATGGTAGTATGTAGACTGCAACTACAAGTGTTCAACTTGAGTACCCAGGGGGTTGGTACATTTACTGCACCCACTTTGTCTGCTCCCAGTTGAATTCAGCAGCCTTGACGGAATAAAGTCACGTGATATTGTACTTTATTCCGTCAAGGCTGCTGAATTCAACTGGGAGCAGACAAAGTGGATGCAGTAAATGTACCAACCCTACCCAGGGTAGAATCCACATAGAAATATATCATTTCACATGTTGCCGTAGCTTTCGTGACGATGATGCCAACCATGTAGGTTGGTCGTCACTGGTTGTCTATTTCAAAATTCTAACACTGTACAGCTTGCCATGAACATGACACTGTCATGCTGGTATGGCTGAATTGTCTTCGTGTGATCTACATTTTATCTTATTTTTGTATGTACGCTCTATTTCAGAATGATCTTGTTTCTTCTCTAAGGTGACTCCTTTATACATTTTTTGTTGACGGACTGTTATTCCAGGTGCCCAAATCCCAGACGATCTGCCTAACCGATCAATGATGAAACAAGCAGGCTGCAAATTTACTACAATGTTCAATCTACATGAAATGTCAGTTTCTACTTCTTGTACTTATTCAACTCTTCCATTTCCATTATTCATCTGCCCCAAGTAGCATTCCGCAGTAGTAGTGATGGTTTGATTTTAACTTGACTCTGGTGTACCAGCCCCTTTTTTATCTGGCGATAACCTTGTTCATCAGTTATGCATCATTTTTGATGCAGTGTCTTCCACGTAGAGTACTACGTCTGTTTCTTGACGGTTCCCTTCACTGCAGGATACAAGCGCTTGGTCTGGCAAATATTTGCTTATCCAGCGTTGACAAAAGAAATTAACCAGATATTCCATCTGGTGCCAGATATTCCATCTGGTGCCATCTTTTCTTAGTTTAGACCCGGGGTTTAGACACTCGTCTTGCTGAACGTTTCTGGAGGACCGACGGTATTTCGTTTCAATAATATCCAGATACTTTGGTATTAATACTCCCAGATCTTTTTGTTCTTCAGTTCCAGCCGATTGGCAGCTTCCAGCCGATTGGCAGCTTATGATATATAGATTCCACGCCACGCACGTGTGTGGCTACTTTTCTTTTGTCGGGTCTTCCGATATTGTGTTGGAAGAACTGCTTGCAGAATTTTGCGTATAGTTTGATTTGTGCTTCTACACATCATCACCACCTGCTCAACGGGGAAGCAGATGGTGCATTAAAGAACAACTTGATAGACGTAGTCAGGTACGTTAACAAAATGATGCGGACAGCCCGGACAAAAGCACCAAATTTTTTTGGGTACTTCCTAAGGACATAAATATTGAATTTAGAAGGGGAGCCCAAATATCGGAGAATTATGTAGGCAGCTAGGGGGCGTTTTTCAAAATGGCCGCCAAAATACTCATAGAACGGCCGATTATGGTTATTGTGGTCACCTAAGAGCACTAATTTTAATTAATGTACTTAAAAGTACATTAAAAAGTATTTTTCTTAGTAATTTTAGTATGTTGAGGTCATGACATATGTCCATGGCTTAGTAGGATATCGTTACTGAGGGCGCTTTATTCAAAATGGCCGCCAAAATTCATTACAATGAGGTACTAACACTAAAATTATTTGCATTGCGACAGATTTGAGTTGCACAAAAGAACTTCAAACACACTGATGTATGTAAAGCACATTGAAGCGAGTATTACCTTCAATACCTATGGCTAATGGTAAAAATAGTTACTATTAATGCCCAAATCAATTTATTGGCTGCGTATAACCAATATTTAAACAGTCGGTAATACTTTTCTCACCTTGGACTGAATATGTTGCTTGAGAAATCAGTTACTTTATATTGCAGTTACATTCACAAAGTTCTGTACATTTCCAGTTTGCTTTTTTGCACCCACAGTTGCCACTGCAACCACGTTTACCTCTACACCTGCACTTTACAAGTTCACTGCAAGCTTTGGATGAAACAGGAAGGGTAATCCAGATGGGAATTCAATATTTATTTTCCCCTGCCTGTGTCCACCCCATCCCTCAGGTGATGGAGTGTGTTGCTTGGGCAATTCACTGGTGGTCCAGATACCAGCCTGGTAGGTGACACGCTTTATATGTTGTAGTAGAGCATCCTGGGTGGGAGGAATGTCTTCCATGGACTTGTTCTTTTGACAGAACAACTCCCTCCTTGCCTCATAGATAGTCTAAAGGTTGTCATAAAGTACAATTACATATAGCGTTCCAAAAGCCTGAAATGAGGGGATTCCTGATTCACTGAAGCAAACGGGTTGAGTGCCATGTAAGTAAAAGCTTGGGTTACATCAGGGAAACAATTCCAGGCTTCCCACGCTGATTTCTTCCCCTTTCGGAAGAAGGCTGATGTAGTGTCAGCTAGCCAGTGAAACTGTGAAATACAGGAAGGGCTAGAGATCTGTCTTTACCAAGAGCATTGAAGATGTTATTAACATGGTAGTATGAAAAATGTTTGCCGGTGTGAAAGTAATCATTGTCCGGCAGGTATCATAGTCCGGGCTCCATAGACGACAACGGAATAAAGCGTGAAACTAATGTTGCGTGAAGTGTCAACTGAATCAATTGCCCTATTGTTCACCATTGTTCCCGGACTGTGAGCCCTCGTGATCGCACTCGGACATTTGGTGGTTGATACCTGTGCCGATTACAGAAGTGCCAGATGTAATGAAGATCTCTTTCCCAATTGGGCAATCCAATTTTGAAACCTTGTTAGAGAGGAATGCAAAGAGTTCTTGCTTGTTAGTGGAGTCACGCAGAAACTCTTTCCAATTTCCTGGTATCTTATTGCGACCCTCAACTTTCCGGCGAATGCCTCTGCCTCGTTTTCGCGTGTGAACTCTTTGATACTGCTAGTGGTGTAAGTATCCCATACAACATCAACTCTGTCAGAAATCTCTAATTGCCTTAAGATGTGAGGCACAAAGACATTTTCTAGGCCTACTAAATGTGAGGGTTACGGTGTGGCTACCCTCAAAACCCTTGGGCCTAGACTGATGCCCATGTTGCATGATTGGGCCTGTGAGAATAGGCCCAGGCCTACTCTGGGAACTACTACATGCTAGGCCTAGGGCCACGATGTTGTTTTCCCAAAAACATTTAGGCCTAGCCCGAATTCCATGCTATAGAAAGTTTTTTTGCAGTATTCAATTCATCTAAGCAAGGGAGCTATATATTTAAGCAATAAGGAAAGTAGGTATGGTTGGGTTTTGTATTATATTCAGCCTTCATCCTTATGAACAAATGGGGGAGTAATAGCATTATTTAGTACATGCCTTGACAACGTCTCAACTGGGCAGCTGGGGGATCTCGGCCCAGTGGCGGACGAGTGGCTTCTTGAGCTCTACAATTGCTGCCTTATTTCCCACAGGTTCCCAAAGATCTGGAGGAAAGCACATGTTGTGGCACTCCTAAAGCCTGGGAGAGACCCATCCGGTCCCAGGAGCTGCGGACCAATGTCACTCCTCAGCCATTTGAACGTCTCCTTCTCAATCGTGTCGCACCTGTGGTGGACAGACGCCTCGTGCCAGAGCGGGCCGGGCAGGTCAGCAGCAGGCCGGGTGCTCGGCCTGGCTCAACGCATTGGGGATGGTTTCGGGAAGCGTATGGTGGCCGGAGCTGTGTTCATCGACCTATCAGCAGCGTGCGACACTGTTAATCACAGATGCCTTCTCCATAAGATTCTGAAAATTACCAAGGACATCCGCTTGACTGAGCTTATCCGAGGATTGCTGGCGGACAGGATGTTCTTTGTTTGGCTGGGAGTGAGGGGGAGCCGATGGCGTGGGCTCAAGAATGGGAGTGTGCTTGCACCTCTCCTGTTCAACATCTATACCAACGACCAACCTAGGAGTGCAGGAACCTGTCGTTTTATTTATGCAGACGATCTTGGAATTAGCGCACAAGATGCCGACTTCACAGTTGTTGAAGAGAGTCTCTCCGGGGCTTTGGATTGGCTCGCTCCTTATTATGAGGAGGGCCACCTGCGTGCAGGTCCATCTAAGACACAGGTGTATGCTTTCCATCTGCGCAGCCGTGGGACCAAGCGTCAGCTTAAGGTTGCCTGGTCTGGAGCACCCCTGGGGCGCTGTGGTGGCCCTGTCTGCCTGGGAGTTGCCTTGGACCGCACTCTCTCTTGTGGGACCCACGTTGAGAGGACGAGGAGTAAAGTATGTTCGTGCAATTACATCTTGAACAGGCTCACTGGCGCGGGATGGGGTGCTCGCCGGATGCCCTAAGATCGACGGCACTTGCCCGGTGCTGCTCATGTGCGGAGTGTGCCTGTCCTGTGTGGGAAAGATCAACCCATGCCAAGAAGCTTGATTCAGCGTTGAATGCCTCCTGCCGGCTTATCACAAGATGCCTCCGCCCAACACCGACGGAGGACTTATGCATCCTAGCAGGAGTTGCTCCGCCGGGCATCCGTCGTGGCGTGGCGGGCATGCAAGAGCGTGGCTGCCAAGTGTCTAATGTGAAGCACCCAATGTCTGGACAGATACCTGCTGCCAGCTGCCTTAAATCCAGAGAGAGTTTCTTAAGCAGGGTCCAACCTCTTGAAACAGTCTCTAAGGAGGTCAAGAGAGTCGCCTGGTAGAAAGAAAGAAATGCCACCAACCAAGTAACATCTATTGGTATTGAACCTGGTGGGCATCTCCCGCCTGGGGCTGGCTCCTCGTGGGCTGGGTGGCGGTGCCTCAGCGGATTGAAAACCAGAATTGGCCGATCTAAGGTTGTGGTTGTGGAACAGCACCACAGACAATGGAACATCTGCCCACTGCTGGAGCAACAATGCATAAACAAGGACCTTGCGGAATTCAGTGAAGCAGCCAGACGTTGTACACATCTCTGGCTGGATCATATTTGAGAACCACAGTGTTTGGACACGATAAGAAGAAGTACATGCCATGCTTCATATGTGGACCCGGTGTATCCGTTGGGTGACCCAGGTTGACTGACGACATTCAATGAATTCAACAGCAGCGTTGTACTTTTTTCCCGTAATACATTTGGTGTTGGACTGCTGAATTCACATTAAGATTCCTACTCATGGTGTAACCCAGAGCTTAGGCTACTCCATGTGTACTCAGAGCTCTACCCTTGATGCATCATTGATGCAGTACCTACAACTAAGTACTTGCGAAGTACCCAAGCCATCGGGTTGATAGCAGCTATGTTTACTTAGCAGTACCCATCCTATAGTATACCCTGCAGTTGCCTGCTAGGTGACTGACAGGTACCCATATAAGCCACCAGTAGTGGAGTACCACTGCTGCTACTCCTCGGGAGTACCTTCACAGCTACTCCACTACCGGCTGCCTAGTAGGCAGCACTTTGGTCCATAGAGGGCGCCAAACATTCCAGATAAGCTCGGTAATGACTCTTAAAATGACTCTTTCAACCCATACTAAGCCATTTTACATGATTTTGGCGGCCATTTTGAAAAGCGCCCTCTATCAGATGATCCTTGTGACTCACAGATACTTGTATGACCTCAGACAACTATTACCACTATTAACTACTAGCAGATTAGCTTGCTAAGGACTCTTAAAATGACTCTTTCCACCCATATTAAAGGTCCATGGCCCGATCGCTAATAGCCTCGTCCCCAGAAGCCCCAGATATTACCGGAAGTGGACAACATTTTGGTATTAGAATAAAGCTACTATTTTTCTCATTTACCCTGTGAAATCTTAGAGCCAAAGGATGTTTGGTTTGGAAGTTATGAGCGAAAATGTACCTCATTTTGGTCGACCAATATTAATTTTACACAGTACTCTATGGGGCTTACAAAATCACATTTTGGCTCTCGCATCAAAACGGATTGAAATATCGGCGCGAAACTTTACAGATGGAGTTTTGGAGTGAAGGCCAATCTATCAAGATGGAAACTTCATTATCCTTAAATCGGGCCATCCCCCTTTAAGCCATTTTACATGATTTTGGTGGCCATTTTGAAAAACGCCCTCTATCTACCTACAGAGTGCCCCGATATTTGGGCTCCCCTTCCAAATTTGATAGTAAGGGCCTAAGGAAGTGCCACAAAAAATTTGATCTTGATTCCTCTTGGACTTACGTTTGAGATTGCTCTTGGACTTTTTTTAGAAAGCACGACGGATAAAGCGCAGGACTTACGATCCTAAGACCATTGTAAATCGTGAGCTCGAGCCCCATTGTGGTCAATGTGTTTGAGTCTCTGGGCAAGATACTTAATCTCACTTGCCTCGTCCACCCAAGTGAAATCTGGAGAGCTGCAGTTATAGGGGAATATCATAATCTAAGCGTGGATAGATTTGAACGCCAATATGGCACCCCACCTAGATGAAATGATACGATTCTGATGATTTCCTAGTGGCAGCGGATTAATGTAAAAGCGCTTTGTTACTGAATGGTGATAAGGCGCTATATAAATCTCCACATTTATTCAGATATTCTGGTCTTTGCTGTGGTGCAACTCTAATTTTTGCTTAGACTGTACCCCAGTCTCGGCTCTGTCTCTGGGTTTAGAGCGCACTTCGTTAAAAGATAATGCTAAACTAAAAACTTGAGGACTTTTCAGCTTACCACCCACTGGACAGCCCTAGCCCTGCCAACCAACTTGTTCACAGAACGTGAATTGCACAGGGCTCCTGGAATTAACACTAGGTAGGGAGTAGCCCGCCGATGGGTTGAAGAGTCTAGTGTAATTTCAGTCGCTTAGCGTTTTCATCACCGTGGACCCAAGGGAGGGTCTAATTTTTGGTATACTAACTTTGTGTCTAATAGTGCTGCAGCATCAGGTGAAAAAGGGCCTTAGATTTCTACCAACCAGGGCCGGAATAGTAACTTTTGCAATCATAGCTAAAATTGATCATTGGGTTGTGTAGTTCATGAAAACACGTGATGACAAAAATAAAAGTGATGGCAATTTGCATTAACCAGCATTTTGCAAAATGGCCGCCATTTTAAAGGTAATAGCACTACTATGGTGACTTAGTGTCGGAATGTAAGTTGTCTGGGTCAAGGGGATCAGTATACAATTGCCAGAATTGTCTGAGTCGTGGAAATTTATATACACGGCTATTTTTTCAAGATGGCCGACATCTCGTCAAAAAAACCGTGTATTTCTTATTATATAACCTAGGAAGATGATATTGGTGTCAAAATGAGTATTTTCTGGGTCAAGGAGTTCAATAAGACTATTCTAAAATCTGCAGGATGAATATACAGGTGATTTTTTTGCATTTGTCACTTTTATTCCAAGATATCCCAATATTTGAAATACAAGTACCCAAGAGTGTTAACTTACTGCAATGTCAGGCTTAATGCGGCAAAGTGGTAAAATATATTAACCCAGATGCTTGAAAATTAATACCAACACAGAATGCTCGGTAACTCCTCCTTAGAACTTCCTAACCTGCCTCTAACTTTATGCCCCCTATGAACGAAAAAACAAAATCATTGACAACCAATAGGTGTGCACGTGACCATTACCATTTAATTGTTCGAAATTCGGGGCCATTTTACTCTTGACATATCTGAAACAAACAAATAATGGTTTCTATTAAAATAATACAGGCCTAAATATCAAAATTCCCATGCAATTCCAGATATATGTTTTGGGTGAATACATATAGAGTAGTCAAGGTGTCACATTTTGGGTGTCACATTGGTAGTCCATGAATAACATGACTCACGACTCATCTGACAGTTTTGAGAATATGGCTGTTGAAATCCTTGACCTATAAAACATCCACTTTGTCACCAAAATCGTCATCCTAGGTGCTGTATAGCATGAGGTATAAAGGATTTTACCTTTTTCTATGTTGACCATTTTGGGAAAATAGTGACGTATGAAAACTTCTTTACTTTTATATTTACCTGACAGTTTTTAAATAGTTTTATTGAACTCCTTGACCCAGAAAAGTTTTAATTTGACACCACAATCATCTTCATAGGCTATATAATAAGAAATGTAAGGTTTGTGCCAATAAAATGTCAGCCATCTTGGAAAATATGGGCACATGCAACATTTTATAGTTTTGGGAATAGTTTTATTGAACTCCTTGACCCAGAAAAACATTTTTCACACCAAAATTGTCTTCTGAGGTGTTTTTGGCTTAAAGATGGCTTACAATTTGGAAAATGGCGTCGTATGCAAATTGCCACCACTTTTAATTTTGTCATCACCTGTTTTCATGAACTCCACATCCCTACGGTCAATTTTAGCTATGATGACAAATGTTATTATTCCGGCCCCGGTAGCACTTTCCTAAAATGGTTGATGCTGCAGCACTATAGGCGGAATTTCGCAAAAACCTCAAAAATGTGAAATACGACAGTATAAAATGCGGGCGACGATGTAATCTGGTGTTTTATTTTATGGGGTACTATTTTTAGCTAAACTGAAATTCTTCATTTTATACACGGTTTTACCTGCTCAAACTTTGTTGAGAATATTCCCATTTAGCGCTTTTTGTAATTTAAAAACTTTTTTTTTATTTTTAAAGCAATCCAAAGATATTAACGGCTTTTTCAGGAACAAAGTTGCATGTCTACTTTGAAGGGTTGATTGATTTTCAAATAACTCGAATTCGCTCAAGAGAATATGGGTGACGATTTGTACGACACAGTATAATGGTCAAATTAAATATTTGTTCGGTTGGCTAGCGCTCCTCTCATAAACAAGCACTCAAGATGATCGTAGCGTCGTATTAATCACGTGTTTTGACCCAAAGCATCGATTCTCGTCGTCTCATTTCTGATGAAATGATCCTATGGTCTTTTGAAGAAAGAGTCAATGACCCGTTATGTGGAGCTAGGCACTTCAGATCATGGGTGACTCTCTAGTAGGTAAAATTTGGTTTGGTGAAAAGTACGTCAGTTCCTCTCGAAACCTTTTAAAACTTCCTTTAGAAAACTGAAGAGATGGGACAAGATATTGTTGTTGCTTCTGAACTGATTTCATTGAATGGATTTTTTTTTACCATTGTTTCAACGTTTTGCTTGAAGTAAGACACCTTTTGGATGCCGTGAATCTGTCTATGGGTAGTGTATTTTCGAATAGATATCATTACCGAAAAAGGAAAACAGGCAATGTATGATATGGTTTTACCTATAAGCTATGTACTACCTTGGGTTTTTTTAAAATCATTTTTAAGGTTTTTATTGTCGTAAAGTTAGGATTAGGTTGAAGCATAGAACTAATTACAAGGTTATGGCTAGGTACAGGTCGGAGCTGACACAAGATTAATATCGGTAGGTAAACCATTTTAGTCTACAATGACTCCCATTTGGCTATGTATTTTGTAATTAACTTATAGTAATTGGTGGAGTGCAGTATTTGAAATTAATTAAAATGAGTATTCAAAGTCTCGCTTTGGACAGTTTAATAACTTGAATTTTTTTTAATCTTAGTAAAGCGTGTTTAAGCCTCCTTTTATTCCATCTTTTCTTTCTTTACTCTTTCCTCAAGTCCTGGCTGGGTGATCACTGTAGACCCCATCAACAATGTTTTTTTTTAAATTTCAGTGGCACCAGATATTCAAACAAGAGAAATACAATATATCTAGTGAGGCAAATCAAAATTACTATTATCATGAAATTCCCAGATTTGAATTTCTTAATGGACCCTGTACACGAAGAGTCATTGCTCCAAAGC
>JAMKCH010087493.1:0-21335 GCA_023653785.1 Ophioderma brevispina | reverse complement strand
TAGTTAGTTAGTTAAACCAAAGTTTTAAATCCGGTTTTGTCCCCGCTAACGTGGGTGGCCGGATACACCTCACTCAGCAGTACTGCTGTGTGAGGATTTATCGGAGCAAAAGATAATTGACCGGATGCCCTTCCTGACGAATCCACAGTTTTCGGCAGTGGGCCTAGCCTTTGGGCAACCATACCCACCATGCAAGGCAGCATGTGCTGGATGGCTGCCATTAGCTCTCTTAGAGCTGACGCCCTTGTAGGTAGTTCTTCTTTTTCATTCTACCAGGGTAACCAGCTATCCTCATCAGATTTTCTTAGATACCTGATGGGGTGATGGTTTAGCTACCGACAACTCGGCCCTGGAAAAGGTAGTACTGGCTACCAGGATACCAGTAGCAGCCCCTCAAAGGAAACCTGACCTAAAAATTAAAATAAATAGTAGATGCTCACAGACTACAGATAATGTCAACATCATAATAATCATTTCACTCTTTTCTTTTGTAGACCATTTGATGCCAAGAACCCATACCTCTCACCAGTCAAGATCAACCGGGAGTTACACAAATCTGGAGAAAGATCCTGTATGCATATTGAGTTTGATATATCTGACACAAGAATAAGGTAAGGAGTATAACTAGGATATCTGGTTAAGACATTGATGTTGTAGTCTTGAGGGGTTTCTATAGGGTGTGGTTTTTAGTGTGTTTAAAGGGATTAGCAGCAATTTACTAATCCGAAACATCAAAAAATCATCAAAATTCATATTTTTATATTTTTGTTACTGGTATGGATATGCGAAAATAACCTGCTAGTGGTTGGCTTGAAATCTGTGTATTAAAGACAA
Organism: Ophioderma brevispina; assembly: GCA_023653785.1. NCBI lineage: Eukaryota > Metazoa > Echinodermata > Ophiuroidea > Amphilepidida > Ophiodermatidae > Ophioderma > Ophioderma brevispina. The sequence continues at coordinate 20,501 of JAMKCH010087493.1, read as the reverse complement.
GGCAGTACTTTTTATCTGATTCTGTAATTTCTATGTGCGTATCAAAATTCTGACTTAAGATCAAAAAAGCCTTTCCCGGTGAATATCACAGATTTACATTGTGATATTGTGCACCATGATCAATACAGTTTGACCTCAAACACAAACATTATTGATCTTGGGTTATTCTGTACTGGTGTAAACCACAATCAGCTGTTTAGTGCAGATTTTGAAACGCCGTCGCTGTATGTCTATTTGCGGGAGACGGTATGACAAATTTCATCAAATACTTAATTTGTTTCACTATTTGGTGGTTTATTTCTACATTAAATCAGTTATGTGGAATTGCACACGTATCCCTGATTTACAAGTTTAAAAAATGCATTTCCACATTTTTGTCAATTCTCTCGCATTATCGCTGCTAATCCCTTTAAGAATGCATATTTCAATAAAACTATGAGTAGCCCTGATATTAACAACACATTCCTACATATTTTTATTTATTTGTGTGTGTATGTGTGCGCGCGTGCACGCGTGGATTAATTTTGGAAGCTGATGCCCTCATTTCTGATATGTCATTGGTTTGAAATTCTACTTCAGCCAAATATTTTCTGCTGCTATTATTCTTAAACAGTTGTGAAAATGTAAGCAATTTCATTGGCTGATACTCGGGTTCAATTTGGTTAAAGATGACCTTAAATTATAAAGTTGTTTAAGAATGAGAATGAAGGTATGATTTGGGGAATCTGTACTCTGTTTAGGATGAATTGAAACCGGCGACATCATTATTTTGGCGTGGAAGAACTCGGCCTCCGGCAAAATAATGGCATCACCTTGTTTTCAATTCATTGTAAAGATAGTACCGGTTCCCCAAATCATACCTTTATTCTCTAAGTTAAAATACATTTTAGTTTGTCACTAATAATATTTATCTCCTATCATACTTCTTCAGGTATGAGGCTGGTGACCATGTAGCTGTGTACCCAGTGAATGACCCAGAACTAGTTGAAAAACTTGGCAAACTTCTTAACGCTGACTTGGATACTGTCATTAGTCTTAATAATGTTGACGGTAAGATGCATGAAAATCTCCACTCTCCAGAACAATCTATACATTAATTATATTTAACATTCAGAGTATTTTGAAAGGAAAAAAGGTCCACTCATGTAGGACTAACCCTGGTTTAAACCCAGGTCTAAAGATTCCCTTTCAGAATACCAGCCAATGTTGTATAGAGGCTGGGAGAAACTGGCGAGCATTGAATTAAATAATATTTGTCTTATCACTTTCTCGGGTTGTATCATTTACTTGATCCTCGTGTGCATTGATAGAGTTTCGCTTCATCATAAGTTCTGCTAGAACCATGCATATAGGCCCATCCCTTTTAAAATATATAATTACGGCCGCTTGAAACTCTGAAATAAAGACAGAAATATGTTAGCGCTCATTTCTCTGGTATCCACGTAAACAGTCCTCTGTTATCCAGTGGTAAATATCAAGCCTAGTAAGCGAGAGGAACAGGTTTGAGACCGTGTATTTTGCGTCTTTATTTAATTCAATGCTCGCCAGTTTCTCCGAGCCTCTATGTAATATTTGTCTTTTTCATTATCATATTAAAAATCCTCTAAGTAGTAGGACCTTGTGAGCTTAAATGATTGTAAAAATACAGGGTTTTTAGTAAATACATATATATAAAAACTTTAGAGTTCTTTTGCAGTTAAAGGGTCATAAATTAGTTTTCAGTATGCCCAGTCTAGGATTAGGAATTTGATATGGTATACAAAGTGACAAAAAGAAAAGTCCTTTGCTCTTTATGTGTTTAACTTGTCATCGGGTGATCTATAAGGCACATAATTTGTGGTGGATGCACTTTTACAACCTTGGGCAAAGAAATTTGTGTCCAAGTTTTAAGAACCACAAGATTTTTCATGATCATGTTAAAAATCCCCTAAGTACCAGTACCTTGTGGGTTAAAATGAGTGTAAAAGTTAAGGTTTTTATTAAGAATAGGATTTTTGTTGGATCATGTGACATCCTCGGAGTGCTATGCTACCTTATAGTACAGATCAGTCCTAAAAGAAGGAACTACAAATAGACATGTCTAATTTACCTCTTTCTTATTTACAGAGGAAGCCAGCAAGAAGCATCCATTCCCTTGCCCATGCACCTACCGTACTGCCTTCTCCCATTACATTGACATCACTGCCCCGCCCCGCACCAACGTACTCAAAGACATCTCGGACTATGCTGAAGATCCCAAAGACAAAGAATTCCTGCTCAGAATATCATCACCGACACCAGAAGGAAAGGTATGTGAATGGCAAGAGTATTATCTTTGTGCAGTCTGAAAGGAAATGTTTACCATAAAGCAATAATGGATAACTGGATATCGTCTTTATTGTTTGGTAGTTTTTTGAAGAGTTATCATGCGTCCATGTTGTGACGTACCACTCGGTTTAAGATTAGATGCACAAATCATATTTAAAGGAGCTTTTTGCAATTATCTTAATGAAATAATAGAATGGATTTATTAAACACCATACTGAATCAGCCTCGGAGCAATTTACAACAATGCAATAATGCGCTAAGTAGAAAAAATAAGACAATCATATGGTATATAAACCAAAAACTTTTAAGTTATATTTTAGAATGGGAGGGCCTTATATATAAAATATAATTATGGCCGCTTGGAACTCTGAAATAGAGATTGAAATACATTAGCGCTCGTTCACTGGTATCCACATTAACACAGTCCTCTGTGGCCCAGTGGTATTTCTCACGCCTAGAAAGCAAGAGGTCCGGGTTCGAGACCGTGTATTTTTCGTCTTTATTTAGTTCTGTGCTCGCCAGTTTCTCTGAGCTTCTATATAATAACTTTTTAAGTTAAACAGGTTTTAAAGCCAAGCTTGATGCAACTCAAGGTCAGAGAATTAGGCCTCAGGAGCGGGACGTACACGTCGCACAGGTACGTCCCAATTTTAGAAAGAACGTTTGTCGCTATTTGAAATACGCACGGGTGCCCTATGGTGGTTTAATTCAACTGGGGTCATGGTTTTTAATAATAACCAATGGGGTAGGCAGCATGGTTTGGGAAAATGCTATCTTTATAAAAGGACATCTCAAAATTGGAGTCTAAAAAACCCTGTTTTTCTTTGCAGAAAGAATACCACGAGTGGATAGTGGAAGATCGTCGTAACATAGTGGCCATCTTAGAGGACCTTCCGTCAGTCAAGCCCCCTGTAGACCATCTGTGTGAACTGTTGCCACGACTACAGGCTCGCTACTACTCCATATCATCATCTCCAAAGGTAACAGACCTCATAGAGCAATAGGGCATAATAGGGCATATGTGGTCCAGTGGATTGAGCGCTTGCTCCACACCCTGAAGGTTGTGGGTTCGAGCCCCGCTGTGGCCAACTAGTTGTGCCCTTGAGTAAGGCACTTTACCTCAAACAGGTGTATAAATTGTACTTGCATTGTTCAATGTTGGGAAGGTAACAGACTCGTTGTGCAGGAGAAATGGTGAACCCCCCATGGCAAATATATATGGAAGAGTCCGGCCCAAACGGTAAGGAGAGAGAGATGGGCACTCCGCGCACGGGCTCCCTCGGCACGACACTTTGCCTAATAATAAGTTACTGTAAGCACGTAATGTCAAAATGTAGAGTAATAAGAGCAGTGATCACAGAACATAGGAATAGGTCAAACACAGGGTTCAAGGAACATTGCATTAGAGTATAAACATTCATGAAATAGTTATGCTGAATACAATAATTATATTCCCCAAGCTCAATCAAATATTGGGCAAGTTGTAGATTACCCCAATATTTTTTTGAGCGAGGGTGATATTTATATAATAACAGTATTCGGTCGCCAGCATAGTTGGCAGGACCACTTTGTAATCCATTGTGTGTGTGTATGTGTGTTTGTGTATGTATGTGTGTTTGTATGTTTGTGTTAAGTTTTTTTAGAAATTGACCTCAATTGAAAGGTTGAAGTTCATTTGGAACCAAACTTGAGTCATAGGTGGAACATGGGATCCCTCATTTGTTGATGAGGTCAAAGGTCATGTTCCGAGATCAAAGGTCATGTGAGGTCAATTTGTAAGAAAGGCTGAGTGGCCCGCAGCTTATGTTCTTTGAATATAGCGTCATTTCATCAAGATGACAGTGCTATTGCCTATATTACACTTGTTTGTAGTCCATTTAAGGAAGCGGTGTATTCATTTGATTATTTACCATCTGTGAAAAGTATAAATATTCTAACCATACCCAATTATCATTCCTTTCCCACTCAGGCATATCCAACATCAATCCACATCACAGCTGTTCTCACCAAGTACCAAACACGCACCGGTCGCACCGCCAATGGTGTTGCTACATCGTGGCTCAAGAAGAAGGTCCCCAACGGTCCACAGAACACACCAACAGTACCAATATATGTGCGCAAGTCACAGTTCCGTTTGCCATTTAAGGCGTCTACCCCGGTGATCATGATTGGTCCAGGGACTGGTCTGGCTCCATTTAGAGGATTTATACAAGAGAGACATAATGCTAAAAAGGAAGGTGAGTTACTGTTGCAGCTCTCTACTTGAGCTGTTTTTGGATCATACAGCATAACTGTAAGAAAACAGCCCATGTAATGGTGCTGCATCTATCTTGCAATTGGTGTATATGTATATCTTTGCACTTTTTGTAATTCCTTTTTTTCGGTTAGTGTCCGTGATGGATATTCATGGACCTTTAAGGTTTCGATACTCTACAACCTATTGACTGGCGGTTGAATTTTGTTTTATTGTTTAGAATAATACAAACTGGTTCCAACCAGAAAGGACCGGGTGAAACAAGTGGCGTAGTTTTGAAACTGCTTCTTACTGAGGATGATTAATGGGTGGAGGACATAGGCTATTTAGGAATTTGAGGTCAAAGTTCATCTAGGGCCATTTAAGGTCAATGAAGTAGCTCAAAGTGATTCTTGAGTGGGTTATATGGAGTTTTTAGGTATAAGTTGTCAACATGATTTCTATACTTCGTTCATCACCAAATCGACAAAATATAGTTATCTTTGGTTATCACGTGTAGGTAATTTGATTTTACGCTCGCACCTCTTGACACAAGCGGAGGCCACGCGTACATTGCACACTTTGTGTGCTGTGCTAGTGTTTGCTTTCAGTTGCGCCTATACTATTCTATATTAATTTGTAGATAAGAGTCTTGCCTATTTGATCACTAATAGTGTATCGTGTAAAAGGAAATATATGTTGAATCAAATATAAAATGAAGAGTGTTTAGTTTCACAATTGTCATAATTTTCTCCCCAGGCAAGCCTCTCGGCGACACAATCTTATTCTTTGGTTGCCGCAAGGAGAATGAAGACTATATTTACAGGGATGAATTAGAAGACTACCTTAATCAGAACACCCTATCGCAGCTGCATGTCGCCTTCTCAAGGGACCAGGATCAGAAGGTCTATGTGCAAGATCTGTTAAAAAAGGATAAGAAAGGCATATGGGAAGTGCTGGAGAAGGGAGGCCACATCTATGTGTGTGGGTGAGTGGCATTTTCCAGGGGTATTGATGTTATCATGTCTGTGTGTATGTCTGCTCATCTGTGTCTATGTGTCTGTCTGTGTGTCCAGAGTTTCTTGCGCATGGTATCTCAAGAACCAGTAATGCTGTGATAATGAAACTTGAGTCCATAGATATCCCATAGAGGCCCAAAATTTAGAGAATTTTTTACAAGAAAGTCCACTTTTTGGTGATGAAATGTTCAAGAAATCAAAAAAGCACCATTTTAGAGGGGTTAGGTCCACTTTTACAAAAAAAGTCCACTTTTCAAAATTTTTTTGCGGAACATTTTGTGTTTATGTATGCAGTGATGCAAGGCACATGGCACCGGACGTCCAGCGAACCATCCGAGAAATCATCTGTGAAGAGGGTGGCAGGTCGTTAGCAGAATCTGAAGACTACATCAAGAAGATGCAATCAAAAGGAAGATATGCTTGCGACGTCTGGAGTTAATGGTGCTAGACTTAAAAATGTGACCACAATCTGTTAGTCTTTGATTCAAGTCGGGAATTAAAATGAAACTGAAATTGGGCAAAGTACTTTAAAAAAACTGAATAAGCATGCTTGAAGTACAACATTGTCACATTTTCCAAGATGATTTGTGGAGCAAACGACCGGTGTTGATAGCTCAATTTTAATAAATTCCGACGTAAATCTAAAGGAAATGGATTAAGTCACGAGCAGTTGCTGAAGCACCTGAAAATGGTTGCTGAGGTAGTTTACAAAACAATTATCACCAAGGCAACTGAAATTTGTTAGCAGTTGATTACGTTGGGCATTCCTTCATGAAATATCGCATGAACCTAGTCTAGACTGAAGACTTCTGTGTGGGATAATATGCCTGACGGAATAAGGCTCTATTATCCCTCGTTGAAGTCTTGACACAAGACTTGTTCTGTGCAATATTACATGGGGGAACAACTCAAATAGGATACTGCAGCAACTGATAGAACAGTTGTCATGGCAACTGACAGGGTTGCTATGATTAACTTGTTAAGAATTAAAATCAATACAGCAAATAACCAAAAAAAATATTGGATGGTAGGGTTATGGGAACTGGTGGAGTTGGTTTGACGTTTTGTATTTTATATGACTAGGCACTACATTTTTCTTAATTTATTTTTCTGGTTTATTGATGTTTAATTTTCAATGGGGGTAATAAATTCAAATTAAATTTCAAATGTATTTTTGTATAGAATATTTTCAAAATTGATAGTGTGTAGAATTATGATTTAAATTTTCAAAAGTGAATGTTATACATTCCCATTAAGCGCAGATTTCGCTGTCATGTTAGTTAAGCTATTAGCATTTTAAATAATGAGAGCGTGTATATGGAAAAAAATATTAAGAAATGCCAAATCATGAAAATTATGAGTAATAAATTGGAAAAAAAATGTTGAATGTAGCAAAGAATCATCTATTTTGGTGACATTTTTTGATCACTGAATTTTTAAGGCATATAAATGTTGTACTTGTTTAGCTTGGATGAATTGTTTATTTTTAGTTGTGTGGCCTCTGAGACATAACTTGGGGGAAATGTGTAACAAAAATAATGGAGGTGTTTAGTCTTAAGTTTATCTAAATATCTGTGAAAGATCAGAAAAGTACACCTAAGTGTGTTAAAATACCTCGCAGAATACAATTAAAATACAGGATTGTACATCTTGTTTGGCAACTGATCAATTCCGAACAGGCAGGAGTGGTTTTCACCCTTTGCACGGTTTTGCCATATACCTAGAGAGCCTCGAACTGGCAGTAATATGAATAGGAACGTTTACATAACAGTTAGATTCACTCTACACAAAACTATTGACCTTGCAAGAGGTGGATTCATTGTTATGTAACACCCTCATCTATTCCAAGCCAGTTCCAAGGTTCTACCTGCAAATGATGAACTGTGCAAAGGGTGAATAGACCATTTGCACGATCCCCATAATGCATCTCGTATTGTGCCCATTTCCATCCGGGAACTTGTACCAGAGTTCATGTTTACAAAAAAAATTGTTCGTTTGTGTCACCGAACAGTGCCTAAAATTACAATACAAAGTAACTTTTCATGTGAAGTTAATCATACAAAAATGTAGAAGAATATCAAAGGAACAAAAAACAATCGAGGCACTGGTGTTGAAATTCACGACAAAAAGTGATATTTTCGATCGTAATTGTGCCCCACTTGTCACCTGTCGGACGAATACACAACTATAGTGCAACGTCACAGATAGAGTAAGTTTTCTGGTATTATGTGTATGCCCATAACCGTATGTTTTTAGCGGACTTGAGGCTGGTACAAGTTCCCGCATGGAAATGGGCACAATACGAGATGCATTATGGGGATCGTGCAAATGGTCTATTCACCCGTAGTACGGCTCGCCATTTGCAGGTAGAGCCTCAACCTGGTATCTGAATAAATGAGGGTGTTACATAACAATGCATTGACCTCTTGTAAAGGTCATTGGTTTTGTTTAGAAAGAATCAGACCTTATCGACCTGTTGTGAAAATGCTCCCATTCATATGGCAGCCAGTTTGAGGCTCTCCTTGCAAGTTGCGAAAACGTGCTAAGGGCAAATAGTTCTATCAGGATGATTCCCTGCACAAAATTATTGACCGTTTCATGTCCAAGTTTATGAAATCACTTGTTCAGGATGATCCCCATTAAACGTCCAGTTTATAGTATTTGGTCATCTCACGCAGCTGTTGGGCACAGCACTCGTGCTAATGCGCGTCACTGGCATGCGCTTGCAAAATGTATGCCAGTGCATAAGGACATGTGCATGTGTTTGTTCGGTGTGTCCTTGGAGTAAGATATTCATGAGTTAGACTGGGGTAAAGACTCTTTTACGGAATAAAGCTGTACAATCCTTTGATTCTCTTATAGAAGATTTCATGCTAGGCTAATTTCATGCAGTCTTACATGAAGGATGAACCGTTTGTTCTCCAATATCCTGAAATGTGGGCAAACTTCTGAAGAACAGGACATTCACCACTTTTAGTGAGCACAAGTTATGTTGAAAATAATATTTTTTCGTTTACAAATGTTTTTCAAGGATTCAAGGATTTACCAGATGTCATTAATAGATTCAAATCCTCTTCATGATTTTTTGAGGAAGCAGAAATATTTTGTTAAATGTGCCTTCAAAGAAAATCTTAATTTCTTCAAGGAATCATGGTTAGTACCACAAGATTCTCCTGCAGTTTTCCCACCTAGTGATCTCATAGGAGTTGCAACAATCTCCATTATTTGACTATGGAAAATTCTTGCAATTTGCAATGATGGTGCAGTGAAACTAATTGCCTCAGAGAGACTATGTTTTCCTGATGCATCATGGGGAAAATTTTACATCCAGAGCCAGTGTAATACAAATATTATACAGGAACATGTCACTCATCATTTAGTTTTGTCAATATAATGGGCGGTTGCCTGTGAATGTTAACTAAAACGGCAATTTCCAATAAGCAAAAACCCTTTGCTTTCTTTCGATCACACAAACACTCTGAGTCAGCCTTTGAGTAACTAGTGCGCAGCATGTACAGGTGTAGCAACAGTAGGTTGACCACAATTGACAATGCAATGGTCATGGAGTAAAGGAATATGTGTCCTCATCAGAGCTTTGGGGATCTAGTGAATTTGCTATCCTTAATGTCACTTTAATGCTCTCTTGTATGTACACTAAATCCCTGTTATATACAAGTACAGCTCATTTCAGTGAAAATGACCTAGAGTGTTAAGATGGAAATTTCAACCTGATGATATTTTGAACATTCAAGCAATTTTCATTTTAGCTGCAAAAGGTTAGAGTTTAGCTGTTTCTATGAATTAAGAGCTAGGATTTATGGTTTAGTTATTTGGGATAGGAATGTAGGGTCAGGGTGAGAATGTTTAGGGTCAGGTTTAGGGGTAAGATGGGGTTTAGTTCAACAAGGACTTAACCAAGAAGTGAAACAGCTGACTTCTTCCACTGGTTACTCCCTGGTTAGGCGAGATTCCCAGTTTCAGGAGCAAAGTATTGCCTCGGAGGGAAGCTTCCGACGGAACATGTCGCACGCACGGGAGGAATCTTCCGACGGAACATGTCGCATGCACGGGAGGAATCTTTAATAGCCAATTAGCAGTATTGATCGATCAATATCATATTGTCTGGGATCACAGTTTATTTATTCATTGTCCCACTTAAAATTTATGAGCCATTGAAAATTGGGTTCGTCTGGAGACTGACAATAGGGCATTGAGTACCAAATACGGGATTACATTGCGTGTGATGTTAACTTAAGTACGTCCACATAGAAGGAAAGGTCAGTGTTTATTTTAGATATACAAGACTTGCATGGAACAATTTTATAACCCGTGCGCAAGTTAATCGTTCCCTCCGACGCAATATCTTCCTCGTGAAACTGGGAATCCCGCCTTACTGAATCATGCACCTTGGAATGCAATTTCTGTCTTAGGCTTTGACTGCAATTCAGCTCTAGTTTTGGTTGTGGTTCAGACACAGGGTAGCATGATCCAGTAGACCTGGTAGTGGTAGGATTTGAAATATTATTTGGCTGCAAAAAAGAAAATGCTCGCTTTGTGCTACTTTATTCAAAGTCTTGTAAAAATGCGTATTATCAGTACTGTTTTATTTAAAACATGCCCGTGCTCTTGGGATAGTTCACTTTTCGATAATTTGATAATTAGATCATTATTTTGATAATTACAAGAGAAGAAATGGCCCACTGGTTAGGATATTTTCCTTTGGTGCTGAAGGAGCCTGGTTCAAACCCTGGTAGGGCCACTAGCTGGGATTTAATTGGGCACAATTCTGGAGTTAATTTGTATAAGAACTATTGATTAAAACTAGAGTTCTGCTCACACATTCATTTGGACTTGGGCAAACAAACCACTACCCCATCCTTCAGAAGGGATGTTAAGCGGTCGGTCCCATGTATATCACAGTCAGTTTCCAGAAGAATAGGGTGGTAACCCCCAGACTCTTCCAAAGCGTCTTGGTCAGTTTAGAAGGATAACCCTTGTTTAGAGGGATAACCCTAGTTTAGAGGGCTACTCCCAGTAGAGAGCTTAGTTACTGTTGGGTATACCTCTGAGGCCCTCAGTCCTGTTTTAGTTAAACCAAAGTTTTAAATCCGGTTTTGTATCCACTAACGGGGATGGCCGGATACACCTCACACTCAGCAATACTGCTGCTGTGTGAGGATTTATTGGAGCAAAAGATAATTGACCGGATGCCCTTCCTGACGTCAAACCACAGTTTTCGGCAGTGGGCCTAGCCTTTGAGCAACCACGCCCATCGTGCAAGGCAGCATGTGCTGGATGGCCGCCATTAGCTCTCCAGAGCAGACACCCTTGTAGGTAGATCTTCTTTTTCATTCTACTGGGGTAACCAGCTACCCTCATCAGATTACCTTAGAAATCTGACGAGGGTGACGGTTTAGCCGCTGGCAACTCGGCCCTGGGACATGGTAGTGCTGGTTACCAGGATACCAGTAGCAGGCCCTCAAAAGGAAACCTGACCTGTAAATTTTAATAAAATTAAATTGATTTTGGTTATAAAAACCATGATTCTTGACAGACTGACATTTTGAGTAGCACATGTGATGACATATACTCTTTGACTCTCCAAAAAGATTGGCTAAATTTCCCATCTTAACAATCCAGGTCTTTTATATATTTAATAAAAATAATGTAAGATTTAACCATGTATTTAATAAATTAGTTGGAGACCAATGGTGTATGTATTTCAATAAAGATTGGTAAAATTTTCTTTACATGTTTGTTTATTGTTAGACTTTCATTTGACATTGTAGATATTTATTTGTAAGTATGTATGCACTAAATGTGACTGTGTGGGTGAATGCCTTTGACTTGTAAACATACTTTATCTTTTGGGGATGTGTTAAAAGAACTTGTCATTGTATGTGTGTGTAATGACTTGGCTGTGGGTTTTAAACTGGTGGAGTTATCTCTGAATGTCAATGTCAACCTGGTATATGGAAACTTAGCGTTAGGGTGGGTTAGTCACTGAATGTTATGCTTAAGCTAGAACTATATTTAGGGTTATTATTACAGTGATTATACTTTGTTCGATCTCAAGTTTGGGGTGATGTCATGGCACGACTCTGCCTTCGCTCAAGCGTATTGTTTGTGTCGCCTTTGTTCGCGTGCGTAAATGCTGCAATTCCAAAGTCGATGCGTGCGTTTTTAGGGTGCGAAACCTAACACGCACAATGACGTCACCCCCCAACTTGAGATCAAACAGAGTATAGGGTTAGACTTGGGCTGAGGGTGATTATGTCACAATAATATTAAATGAGCCAGTTCACATACACCATTAAAGTACATGAAAAGAACATAATGTGCAGAGACAATTAAAATGATACGTGTAAAAAGAAGACAAAACAGTCAAAACCGTCCCAGCAGCAAGAGTACAGTGCGACTCCCAAGCAGCTATTGCCGGGCAAGATGAAGATGTTCAAATAAAAGGAAGAAAGTTAAAGGGGGATGGCCCGATTTAATTATGTGACCTGCTCCCACAAAACACGGACAAGTCGCCAGATCACTTAAGAAGGAGCTCAATGAACTTGGATAAAATCAATAGAAAACAAAAGAATATTCTAGGCAAATATTAATTTTTGGTGGACAAAAGGAAGTGCAATGTTTACATGCAATACATCATTTTAAAGCTTGTTTTATCAGCATTTCAAATCTGTACATATCTTAAAATGAAAAATTTCCTTCTTTATCTGGGTTTCGTGAGAGCAGGTCATATATAAAGTTTTCATCTTGATAAAATGGCCTTCACCTCAAAACCCCGTCTGTAAAGTTTTGCCCAGATATTTCAATCCGTTTTAATGTGAGAGCTAGAAATATGATTTTGTAAGCCCTATAGAATACTTGGTAAAATTAATATTGGTTGACCAAAATGGAGTACATTTTTGCTCAAAACTTCCAAACTAAATATCCTTTAGCCCTAAGATTTCAAGGTAAATTAGAAAAATAGTAGCTTTCTTCCAACACCAAAATTTTAACCACTTCCGGTAAAACCTGGGGTTCTGTGGACGAGGCTATTAGCGATCAGACCATGGCCCTTTAAGATCCGCATAAGAAGTAGAGGTTTTTATATCATGTGAACTCAGAGGGTGATTTGAACCAATCCCATAATGCATTGCAGTGTGCCTATACTGTACTGTGCTAAACACATGTCAGTACTTAAAGAAAAAAAGTTCATAAAGTATAAGAACCACAAGACATTTTGGGATGGACTCAATAAACCTCTGGTCTGAACCATTGGCCCTTTGTATAGTTAGAAAAAAATAAAGTAAACTTGACAGTAACAGTACTTTTTTGAAAGATGCAGTCCCTATCTTTTTTGATTGATATCTAAAGTCCATCTGTAGAGGAAGATGTTAATTAAAGGTCCCAGGAAATGCAAATAGAATCGATGTGGTTTGTGTCAAGTCTACAAGGAAGGGCAAGAAAGCATTCAATATTTGAGTTGGTGATGACATCATTAGTGACTATTGATTTTTCAGAGAGTAATAGAAAATTCCAGGTGACTGGTGCGAATCTATTCATGGCACTGACTGAAAATCAATAGTTTCACTAATGATGTCACTGGTAGTGTATTCTTTTTTGTGGCCCTGTTTATTGGAATGGAATGCCCCGTAAAGATTTGGACTAGGTTTATCATCTCATTTCCTGGGACCTTTAAGACACTCGTATAGCTTCAAATCAGATAAAAGGTTAGGAAAAATATGCAAAGTGTATTGATGGTGTCCAATTACACGCCGCGGACATTTTCAAATGTGTGTTTGGTATTTTTATTTTCCTTGGAGGCGGATGCATTTATGTTCATATTTTGACATTTTAGTGACAATTTTTTAATAGGAATGGTGAACTTGCATGGTTTTCTGTCATGTATTAATTTGGTTAATAACTGCATATTGCTTTTTGCTGGAAAAATTTGCCAAATCAAATGCATTTAACGCTGAATGTTGATTCTTGACTCGCCGCTTTTATTGGTCCCCATTGGTCAGAGGTCGCCGTATTTAAGCTCTGCTTCTAGCTCACAAGGTCAAATGTCAAATGTCATGACCTGTTAAGGCAGGGTCATAAGCACCACAATGGGGCCAATAAAAGGTAGGGTCAAGGGTCAGTTAATCCTAGCCTGCCTTATTTCCATCAGTCTTCAGGGCGTAAGAGGCATTTTGTCTTAAAGGTGCATAAGCAATTGTTCATTTCCCACGGTCCCATAGGCTACTGTGCTGTAATTTGTCCGTTTACGGACAGAAAATACAAAATTGTGAATTTATTACAGATGCGACCGAATTTGCATGTAAGATTGGGTACACGTAGATTACTAAGGCTAATGGTTCAGATGACATAAAAATTTCAACATTTTTAGGTAAGTCGGGGGGGACGAGGCTCTGGATCACGAAATGCCCTTTTAAATCAAATTTTCTCAGTTCATCAAACAAAATGAATGCAGTTAAAATGGTTCTAAAATCAAAGTACCTGTGGCCTACTGGAAACAAACTTCTCGTTTTCTTTTTTTGCTTAATGCATCTACTTTTAATTGGACAACACATCTGGGACCACTGACCTTATTTTAAAGGTAAAGTCGAAGAAAACATTGCTCTTGGTTGTCATTGTGGAACCATCAGTGGTTCTTGAAGAAGCCAGGAAAGGTTCAACAAAGATTCACAAGAGCAATTAAGGTTCTATATAGTCAATTTAAAACCAATTTTTTTTGTGTTTAGGGTTCCACATAGGTGACAGCCACAAAATCTTTTCATAGTAAGTACTGTAATTTGTGCTGTTTTCATTCACCAGAAACTAAAACAGAGCTGTATAATATTTTTGGGGTTTGGAATTTTTATTTGTTTCCACCTACTGCTTGAAAAGAACCTGTTATGCATAGTGCATAAAATCTCATTTGTAAATGAGATGTGTGTAAGATTTATATGTTAAGTATTCAGAATTATATCATGATAGGTTTGAGGAAAGTGAACTAGGCCATGAAATATTTTGTATTAAGACACTTTGCTGCTATGCTGTAATGGTATTTGGCTTAATTACTATAGATCAATTTGTAAATCTTGTATTTTTAATGAGGATAGTCCTCAAATAATAATTGTATTTATGATAATAACTATGCACACCTACATGTACATTATATTGCTCTTATAACACTAGTACGATAATTCTATAAAGTTGCGGAAGGATTGAGAAATAGAGACTTGTGAAAATAAATTATGAGACGATTTTGCTTTTCATTATAAACAATTTCAATCATTACGTATTACCTTTATCTTGTTTTTATATTATTAGGGCATCCTGTATCAGTTAAAGGGAGATGGCCCGATTTAAGTCTTTAAGTTTTTCATCTTGATAGAATGGCCTTCACCTCAAAACCCCATCTGTAAAGTTTCACGCCGATATTTCAACCCGTTTTGATGTGAGAGCTAAACACGTGATTTTGTAATCCCCATAGAGTACTGTGTAAAATTAATATTGGTCGACCAAAAAGGGACACATTTTCGCTTATAACATCCAAACCAAACATCCTTTAGCCCTAAGATTTCACAGGTCCCTGGGGACGAGGCTATTAGCGATCGGGCCATGGACCTTTAATGTTTTGATTTATATCGTCGCATAATGATTAAAGCTCGCTCTGAACATGAGGGAGTTATGCTCTAGTGATGTGGGAACCCGCTTTACTGGAGAATAAATTGATCCAGATCCAGACTTTATAATAGTGTTTGTTGCATGATATGTAATACAGTTGGCACAAAGTATCTTGGCATGTTTTTCGATCAGTATTGTGCCAAAGTCCGATAAATTTGAAAGTTTTCAAAATACATGTGCTCTTTTATTTAACACCTTTCTTGTACATGTATAAAAATGACTTGGATAGAATGCCCGAAAGATGCAAAACCCCCAGACCAAAAGTTCCACTTCATGGATTTTTCAATGGGTATTGCAGTGTACTGCGACACGAACACGCTGACCACAATCAATATTTCATGTAGGCTTTCTCGCTCATTCAGTCAGAAACCCTCTTTGTATAAAATCAATACACACATATTATTGCATTGTACCACACAGTGACCATTGAAATATCCAAAAAGTGCAACTTTTGCTTTGGGTTTTTGCATCTTTCAAGCGTTCTATGTGAGCCATTTTTGCAAACGAGGTGTTAAAATAAGAGCAAGACCTGGGCAACAAAAACAATATTTCAAAAACTTTCAAAAATTATCGGACTTTGGCACAATACTGACCGAAAAACATGCTGAGATACCTTTTTGTGCCAACTGTATTTGTTGGCATTGAAGTGGTGCATTATCTTTAAAAATACACTGGATAAGGGCAGTGATGAATGCATACTGTGATCAGTGGATGCCACTCTGCATGAGCAATGACCAAATAGGCAAGGGGCAGCCTATACTCTGACTCATAATTTCTTGGACATAACAAATATGTGCGTTGATCGTTGCGTGTACGGCGTCTATGTGCAACCCGATGGTGCGCCATTTTTGGCGGGGAAGCGGGCGTACGTTCTAAACTGTCCAAGAAATTATGAGCCAGAGTGTGATAACACAAATTTGAGGTATAGGGGCAAACCTACTGTTGTTAACACTAGCTCTTTTGGAGCAGTGTAGCAGATAGGCAAGGTCTGCTTGTTCTCTGTTGACAGAGGCAGTCTTCAGTGAACAGCTCTTTTCAGAGCCACCTTAACTCTATTTTAGCCAATAGGTGAGGTCTGCTTGTTCTGTTGACAGTAGTCTTCAGTGCCCGGCTCTTTTCAGAGCCACCTTAACTCTATTTTAGTAGATAGGCAAGGTCTGCTTGTTCTGTATTGACAAGGAGCAGTCTTCAGTGAAGGGCTCTTTTCAGAGCCACCTTAACTCTATTTTAGCAGATAGGCAAGGCCTGCTTGTTTTCTGATGGGGCACCGAGTTAGTCTTCAGTGAAAGGCTCTTTTCAGAGCCACGAGTAGGTAAGTGACGACTTGCATGTCTTCCATTTAGTGTATTTGTCCCGATTATGTCGGTTATTTGTGACAGTTTCTCAAACTTGTCCAATAGTGAACCTGTTTGAATGATTGCAGTTGTTATGAATACCCATTGTAAAAGCCTATCCAATAAAATTCATATTATATTGTCCCTCAAAATTCTCAAGGAAACACACCACCTTTACTACCCTGTTCAGTCAGCCCATGGACATAGGAGAGAAGGACCTACAACACGCTAGTTTCAAAGCCAGTATCACCTTGTTATATTCCATTTACCAGCTTAAAGATACCATCAATGATCCACCCAAAAGAGTCAGTATATTTGAAATTTGCAGGAATAGCTTATAAGTGAAGGATATTTTTTCCAACTGAAAAATTTATAGAAAAGGAAAACGGCAGTATTCAAAGATATGAATCCCCATTCAATAATGTGTTGTAGACGAACACTAATGATTAAATATCAGTTTTTTGTCCCCGCCGAACGAAGTTCGGAACGGGGACTATAAAATGGGCTCCGTCCGTATGTCTGTGTCCATATGTCTGTGAGAAAAATGTTAACCTGGAATGTCTGTGATAAAAATGTTAACCCTATGTGCTGTATCTTTGAAACGGTATATCGGACACACAAAATTCTTTCGCTACATGAAAGCCCATCATGGCATGCGTCGATTTTGCAATTTGAAAATGCGTGCTACATGCGGGTTAGGTATGCAAATGAGCTAATTCAATATGCGTAATTACTGTATCGCTAAAACTGTACATCGGATATGCAAAATTCCTTCGCTGAATGAATGACTACTATATGCCATACATCTTTTTCGTGCATCATAATTGGGGTCAAAGGGCATATGGGCCAATTAAAGGGGCATTCTTTGATGCAAATGAGTTAATTAAATAGGCAGGGGCGTAGCCAGGGGGATGCACCCCCCAAAAAAATGACAACGGTCCGCTTTATGACGTTGAAGGTCCGCTTTGTCATCTTGAAGGTCCGTTTTTTAATGTTAAAGTTTGCCGCTTGCCTAAATTATGTTGTTTCAATGGCTGTGGTGCATGCGATATGAATGGTTGATGGTTGTTGTTATTATACTGTTTTTTCAACGCTGGGATGATGTCATGTAACTATACCCCCACCCCCACCCCCCCTCTTCAGATTTTGGAAACAACGGTGAAAAAAATTGCGTCAAGCAGCGAGCCGAAAAAAAGTTTGGTACTCAAAAGGTTTATTTTATTTTTGTGAGTTATGGATGGAGTTAATGGACGAGTTATGTTTTACATTTCTTGGGTTAGGTAATCACAAAAGCTGGGTGACTGCCTAGTGTGTATGTAAATATATATATAATGGAGTTCATCAATGAGTTGCTTTGTAGTTATTTTTTGTAGAGTTATTTTTGGTGAGTTATGAAGTTAATTGATGAGTTATGTCTAGAGTTCTTTAGAGTTATTTTTGAAAGAGTTATGGATGGAGTTCATCGATGAGTTATGTTTTAGAGTTTTTGTGGTGAGTTACAGATGGAGTTCATAGACAAGATATGTTTTAGAGTTTTAGGTGAGGTATTCGCAAAAGCCAGGTGATCGCTTAGTATATAATTCTGATAATATTTGTGGAGTACATGTGATTGGCAGGTCTAGTATTGCAGACCCTGGTCAATGTTTACATTAAGTGGCTTTTTGACCCCAATATTTATACTAGCTAGCTAATTACTCTCTAGCAGTGTCTGCTGCCAAGCACTATTGCTTTAACTTAAGCAGTAGAGTAGGTAGTCAGAGCTGATTTAAGGGAGTGATCTGGTGTAGTTTAAGTTGTTACTTCTTAGTGATCGCGACATTCGGTGGGGACACATTTTACGCATCACGTAAATACGAGTTCGCCTTGTTTCCCTTGTTAGGCTGCTTTTGGTCCTATCACCTGCAGGGTTTGTTAGGCTACAGATACTTTTTACAAACATCAGATCTTTTTGATTTTCTGATTTAGCAAATCACTGATAGTGCCTTTAGCACTTTCCCTGGACTTCGGGTCACTTCTGACCCAGATTCACTTCAGTGGTTCCATTGTTTTAGGCCAGTCAACCTGAACCATTTTTCAAAATTAGCGAGACAGCAATTCTGACCGCAGATGGCCCTAGATTTTCTAGCCAGAGTGTCTCGCCGTGAGGCCGTTTATCAATGAAACTGCAACCCGATAACAGCTCATGTGCCCAAACATGTTTGCCGACAGGAGGTCAGTAATTGCCACTCTTTATCGCTAAAGTCCTTGGTGTGTGAGGCCTGTGAATGTGCCTATCACGGGTTCGGGGAAAGGGTTCAGGAAATGCGATAATCACTCTCTACAGTAGAGCTGCCAGACCATCACACGGCATGTGTGAAATCCCTTGCACAAAATCATGGTCCAGGATAATGACCAGTTGAATTATCTCATAAGGCAGCTATTCACTATTTTCTACTTCAATAAACTAGTTGAAAATATGCTCCTGGAGCATAATTTGGGGCCAGAATCCAGTGGCGGATTTAAGAGTCAGCATTGTCAGCAGCTGCTGACAGGGCCCCCCTAAAATATTGTTCTCAGGGCCCCCACCCCCAAAAAATATTTTAAAAAAGGAAAAAAATCGCATTAGGATCAATACTATGCATCAAATCGCGCAAATTTAAGACCAAATTTTCAGAATTTCTTCACTTCTGAGGGGGGTACATTCCTTCAGACACTCCCCTAGCCCCACCTTGGGCCCCACCTTAAGCTGCTGACAGGGCCCTTTCCCTTAAATCCGCCGCTGCCAGAATCTCACATTAGCCATCACTTGTTGGAAAAATGATACAAACCACACGTCAGCTACTAAAGAGCCACACCATAAAAAATTTAACCCAACTGAAAGTTAAACCTACTACATTTTGGTGGGTTTTCAAGCTAAATTTACATGAAGGGGCATGCTTGTTTGCAGGTTGGGAGAATGAATAAAGCTAATTGCTTGCATCAGTGACATGACTAGTACTTTATTACACCTGCAGGTGACTACTCGACTCTCTGTTCAACTAAGATGTCCATTTTTTGAAAAAAATAATGAAAAGTTGTTATTTATCGTTGGACCCAACAAAATTGTTCGTTTCCAACTTGAAAATAAGATTTCTTTGGATTTTTATTCAATTTTCAAAAGAGAACAAAGATACCCAACTTCCTTTTCATGACTTATTTCAAAAGTACATATTTTTAAATTAATTAAACCAGACATCCTAATTGATTCTACAGACGGTAGCTCTGGTTCTGTTTTAATAATAAACGGTCCCCAAAAAATAAGTCCCCCTCTTGGATGACCAGACTTTTTCATGACAAAACTCACTTTGATAGGTGTATTTCTTCCCATGAAATAATTTATTGTTTACAGGAAACATTTTCCCATGTAATACAGTTCATCATTTGCTGAAAGGTAATGCCTTTTCTAACAACAAGCATTTGTGTAAAAAATATGTTTTCAAAACAGGCCAAAAAAAGTTGCACTTTTAACTTGTTGGCAACTTATTGCAACATAATGTGAAATGGAACCCTTTAATGTGGTCCTTAATGCATAAACAATTTGAAATGCACTGCCAAATTATTCAGCCTTGTAATCCCGATTACATAATGCTTTTCGTAATGATGAGGGCAAGAAGTGATACAGGTTATGGGTCATGAAAAGAAAAGATAATGCTTTATGAATTGATTCAGGTGTGGGTCATGAAAAGAGAAGCTAAATTTAAATGAATGCTTTAGGAATGAACTGATTGATGATTGATGAATGGCAAATGTTGCAAGAAATCTTTCAGGACACATTTGGCAATGTGATTTCTCTTTCTTTGGGTTGTTAAACTGAGTTAGAACGAGCGAGATGCGCTGCATTTCTGGAAGAAGGGGTTCTTGTAAAAGAGATTGCAAGGAGAATGCAGCTGGTGAGGTCAAAGATTTGCCTCGTCATGGGAG
>JAMKCH010087492.1:5556-16074 GCA_023653785.1 Ophioderma brevispina | reverse complement strand
CTCGGGTATTTACAGTTTTTTTAAGTAAAAAGGAGACAAGCACTTCTCAAAACGTTACCTTTGCCCAAAAATTCCTCATCTGAACTTGTAGCACATGTGGACCACACAGCTGTAATTAATTATAATCATCATCGCCATCCCTAAGTTTAAAATGAAACCCAGTGCGATCTTTAATATATGGTGCAAATCGCAGATCGGATCGTGGATCGCGATAATACCAAAAAAAATATCGGCCATCGGATCGGCAGAGGAAACCCGATCGTAATCTCTCTCTAGTTTCTATCAATGGAATTCCCTGGTGCAAATATGGCGAATCCTGACCAATTGCCACATTATGAATGATGGGGTGTTTGCAAGACACCCTGCATTACATGTGTGCCACTCCATCCTGCAATACATCTGCATGTATACCATCCACGTTATCAATGCATTAGCATCACCGTTGAACATGGGCTACTTGCTACATTCTTTATATCTGTTGGAAAAAGAACATTAATTTTAACATAATTAAGGAAAGTACCTCCTGCAACAGGACTATCGTTTTTAGATAATTGCAGCCTAATCATGCCTTAATATTTGGTACTTTCTTTTGACATCATATAACCAGGTACCAGGGAGGCGGCGGATCTAGGGAGGGGCGCACGCCTCCCTTAATCTGCAAAACTTGCAAAATTCAATCCCATTTTGTACAAGTTTCAGCCTTCAGCTGCCCGCGGTAATTTGACGTTTTTCAAATCCTGGAACCGCCCCATACCATCACAATGTATCAAAAATTTTTATGTTCATTCCGTCATACCAGATCTACTACTACTACTACTAACCACAGGTTTAATCCGTTTTATATCCCCGTCATCGTGTGCTGGATCACACCTCACATTTTGCAGAACCACCCTTACTCCTTCCTTCCATTTCACCTGATTCATGCATCCTCCATCCTCAACACCCTCCTACTCTCCTCCTCTCCACTTGTTCTTCTTCATGGTCTGCTTTGGATGTCTCCCTTCCTCCTCAAACCGCTCAACCTACGAACTCAAAAGCACTTCTTAACACATGCTCATTCACCTTCCTCACACATGCCCCATACCACGTCACATTGCCTTCGCCAACCGCCACCGCCTCTTCCAAAACCCACATCTTCATCAAGTCCTCAGTCTTCAATCCTGTCCATCAACTTCACACCACAACATCGCTCTCATCATTGTGCTCTCTCTCTCTGTACTCCTCAAAATTCCCCATCTCATTTTTGCTCAACAACCACTCTCACTCCCATACAGCATCACTTGATCTCACACAGCTCTATACACCATTCCTTTCATCTTAAGGATATCTTTTTCCCCTGCAACAACTCCCCACATTCCCTAAACTTCACCCACCCAACCTCACTCTCCTGTCACAGCCACCTCACATCCACCACCCCCACTAACCTTATCCCTAGGTATGTGAAACTCCTTCACTGACTCCACCTCATCACACAACTTTCCTCTGTTCCACATCCCTCAGCTCCCTTCTACATCTTCTACCACAATCTCTTGGCCAAACTAGGGGTCACTCTCCTCTCTTCATCTTTGTGCAGCTCCCATGGATCCTTTCCCACATTTTCTCACACCACTTCTCACACCACACGGAAGTTGCTTTTACTCTCCCACATACCCCACATGGTCTACCTAATAATCCTACCACCCCACCTCCCCTCCGCCCCACTCACCAGCACTTTTGTCTTTTCCATGTTTACCTGCAACCCTTACCCTCGAAAGCCTTCTTCCATTTCCCAAAACTTCTCCCTCATCCCTCCAATGTCTCACTCATTAACACCAAGTCATTCCTCCGCATACAACATCTCACTATCAAACCTTTCTTTGCCACTCTCTGTAACTACATCATCACCATTGCAAACATCAATGGCGAAAATACAGAACTTATGCACACCCACCTTCACCTCAAACTCCTCGGACAAATGAGACCCCACTCTAATTCTCGTTTTGGCTCCTTCCTACAAACTCACACTGCTCTAACCCCTACTTCTGGTAGCTCTCTCTCTTTATCTTCTTCCTTCCTCCTCGCCCCCTCCATCACTTTCCTAGGTACCCATCAACTCCTTCTCCAAGTCTACAAAACATATCCATCTTCTTCCCTTTATCTCGGTATTCCTCTTGCAACCTCCTTAAATAACACTCTGCAGCTTCGTTCCCTTCCCTGGCATAACCCAAAATTGCATCTCAGCCACTTCCACTATCTTCCGACTCCTATTCCTCCAGAACCCTCCTCCACAATCTTCATGGCATGCTCTAACACCTTCACACCCTATATTTCACCACAACTCTTGCATCCCCTTTCCTTTAAAATTGGAATTACCCACACTCAATGCCCACCCTCACCGGCACCACTCCCCCATCCAACACTCTGTGATCCTGAATGTTCTTAATGTTTGTTCTGTACGTGTCAAGCATGTTGGCCAACATTTCATGTCACTATAAAGTAATTCTGGTATGTATGCTCCACCTCTTCCATCAGGTATAAGGAGCAAAACTGCATTTCATCACCTTGGCTGGTATACCAAAAGGAGTCTAACTTTATACCCCAGGTTTAAACCAGGGTTAATCCTTCATAAATTGACCTTTTATTTCCTTCAAATCACCATGAAGTGCAATGTAATAGGTGAAAACATTCATCACTTGTTTAAAGTTACAAAATTGCATTATGAACCCTTTGGGAAGTTTTTTACATTCATATAGAATATGAAGTTTAATTTGGCACTAGGTCAATAATAAGCAAATACCCAGTTTGACTTGACAACTCAGACTCCTTCCCACCCGGATCACATTTGCCGAATAATGAATTCTGCCGTTAATGCATTCTCCGTTGTGGCAAGGTTGGCTTCACACTCAATTATATCTGTGGGATTGAAAAAACATATGCAGTTTAAGTATGAGAATTACAAGCAGATTATGGTCAAAACAGGTACCTCTGCCTGCTTGTGCATGAATTTCAGTGATTCTCACTTGTCAGGAGGTGGCAGTGGTATTAGTATTTAACACAACACAACACTATCGTTTCATTTTAGTTGTCACAAAGATACTTTATTTCATTCACTTTATTCACATAACACGTTAGAGAAGAAGCACAGTTTTAGAGCAGGAGGAAAACGGATTAACCCGGAGAAACCGCGAGGCTGATATTGACTGGAAACCAAATTCACATGAAATCGCAGGCCCTACTGAGGGTCTAACCTGGGACCACATTGTTTGCAAAGCGTGGAAGAACCACTGCACTAACCCGACCCCCTCACTTTCAAGGACTACTGATCAAAGTTGGTGTGATGTGCCCCGTGTGGTATTTTGCGACTAAATGATACAGATCCAGAAAGATTCATCATGAAAACAATACCACAAGATTCTTACTCATGGTGTCCTCTACTTCATTACTCTCCATGGTACTCTAGCTTTCTATCAAGGCGGGTTCCCGCTTAGTAGGATGTCGCGTCATATGACAGACAAAATTTTCACTGGACTTTAATAAATTCAGAATGAGTAACAAAATTAGGCCCACTAGGACAACATAATTCTAAGTCTCTGAAAGGCAAAAAATGTCCAAACCTCAAAAGCAAATAAACAAAATATTTCTGCTAAATGCAGCATTCAAAATAGTGCTTATTGTGGGAAAACCAAATTCACAATATTGCAATGGCTATTACTATTAGTAGTGTCTGACAGAAAACAAACTTGCTAACATTAAAATAAGGAAATGCGATACCTCAAAAGTTTCACCAAAAGCACACTAGAAAATCAGGAAATCTTATGCACCATATACTTGGAAACTGATAAGCCCTGATTAGTAGTACTATAAACATTTGGTAGGCTAGTCCCAGACCACAAAATATTCCATTGGACCAGATCATTCTGAACATTTGGTAATTATGGGGTCCAATGGACTTCAAGTTAAAAACCTAAGTGGGAACCTTGCACCAAGGGCCCTTCCCTGATCTATTATTGATATAGGATCTAAAGTACACAAGCCAATGGGTGCACAAAAGCTATTTTTCTTAGTACTACCCATCATATATTATACTCTTAAAGTGATAATAGCACATATACCTGTGAATGGTAGTGCTCGACATTTTCTATGTGTCGCAAAAAGAAGGAATTTTATAATTAGAATAATTAATATCACTATCTTTGATAATAATTCAATGGCTGCTGGAAACATCCTTCCAATATAAAATAGCCAGGAAATTGCATCATATACATGTCTATGCTCACCCATTAGTTGTTCCATTGGTTCAGACGAGTAAGATATATGTTATTTTTGTGGTGGCACTATTTCATCATGGACGGGCATTAATTTGGCGTTTCAAGCTTTGACGTCAAATAACAATTGGGATCCCAATTCTAATTACAAAATCGCTTCTTTTTAATATGACAAATACTAATTTTTGAACACTGTCATTCGCAGGTATAGTTTACTAGACAATTACCAAGACAACTGTGCAAAAAAATTAAAAATTGGGGGCGCTCTTTATGATTGTGCCATTATTGCTTTAAAGTGCCTGCCAAGTTTACAGAAACACATGGAGTCTAGCAGCAGTACAGTGCCTCTGCAAGTACTCCTGGCTTCAAGCTTCAGGGGATAATCTTTTTCGCAGCTTCTTGCAGCTAAACTAGGAGGATAAGACCGATTGACTTTTTCAGCCAGTGCAGTGCAGAAAACGGTGTAGAAAAATAATCAGAAGTACCATCATAAGCACCAACAGCCTAATAATAGACAACATTTTGGCACATACAGGGTGCAAAGCATTCCATTATTTCCTTTTCTAATCATACTGAAGCTGATTAATATAGGGATATTTGAGTTGATCACACCAATAAACCTCCACATGTGACTTTCAAGGTCCATGGACACGGCTGAGTAGATATTTCTTAATTTCTTACTTTTTCGTACCTCAACAGTATCCTGATCACATCTCAACACAGATTTTTAAAAGTGAACATCGGGAAAGTGTTAAATTTCAAGGATAAATATACCCAATCGGACAGGGCCTTCTGTTTTCACGAACGCGTCGCACGATGCCGGAATTGGCTTTGACCCTGAAGTGACGTCAGAGTAACAAACACGCACACCCCCGAAACGCACGTGTACCAGCTATAACCAAAACAAAAACCACTCGATCGATACGACTCTAGGCCAGGCCATGTGAAATTTAAAGAAGTTCACACTTTTGGTATAGTCGATGTACTGTGTCTAGAAAATACAACAAAGGTATTTATCTTACCTGTATTTCCTCAAAGTTAAGTCTTCTCCTCTTTACAGTAGTAAGGTCACCGTGGAGAACAGTTTTACCCCGTTTTTCTTATCACACGCCTTTGCAAGATTGCCAGGTGGCAAATACACGCGGAATTTACCAGAAAATTTTGTAAATCATCATTTACCTATTGTTTTTAACCAATATGTAATGTGTAGAGGGTTTTGCTAATATCTAATATTAAATTTGATTATTTTTAGTCAAACTTTAAAATGAAAATTAACATGCAAGAATGAAAATCCATGTATTTCAAAAATATTCCGACAGCTATTTTCTAAAAGTGGTCTTAACTTTCTTACTAAGTTTTGAATTTTACGACCATGGCATTTTAAAAATATATTAAAAATATAGACGTTGACGATCTTGACATGAAACCAAGGTTCAAAAGTAGACAAGATTCACCATAATTTGACAGTATTCATGCTTTCCCCTAAGCACCCTATACGCCTAAAGCACACAAAAACAAAAAGGCGCACGCGCCACCGTGCATTACGTGCCATTACGCAGCACACGCTGTACA
Source organism: Ophioderma brevispina (assembly GCA_023653785.1). Taxonomy (NCBI): domain Eukaryota; kingdom Metazoa; phylum Echinodermata; class Ophiuroidea; order Amphilepidida; family Ophiodermatidae; genus Ophioderma; species Ophioderma brevispina. The sequence goes on along the minus strand of JAMKCH010087492.1, from coordinate 10,258 downwards.
CACGCACATTATAAAACCTGTTCGCACGCATTTCTGCTTTTCGGGCAATCCAAACAGACGTGCACGATGATGATCATGATGCGTATTTGTTACTCTGACGTCACTTCCGGGTCATCGCAGCCAGCACGATAATCACTTTCGTTTTGGAAATCCCCTTCAAAGCTTGTCTGAAACCCATGATGTTATGCCCAATTTTTTATCAAATCTACGGTTTCTCAAATACTGCTTCATGCAGATTTTACATTGTTGCTGATACATACTGTGAATGAAACTGTTTTTGGGGGGTATTCTAAAGCATGTCCATGGACCTTTAAGTGTAAATACCTAATTTATCAAAATGTTAATGGGTAGGACTAACAATCTAAATTCCTTCACAGGTAGCCTATGGGTATACTACAGTTAAAGGCACTATCAGTGATTTGCTAAATCAGAAAATTGAAAAAAAATCATCAAAAATCAGATTTTTGCATGTCTGTAACAAGTACAGGTACCCTAACATACCCTGCAAATGATAAGGCCAGAAGCAAGTTAATAAATGCAAAATCGGATATTTTAGTCATTAGTGTCCGAACGGACACTTCCTACAACACATAATTGAATGGAGAGTCATATCTTTGAACACTGCCGTTTTCTTCCATTTCTGTCGATTCTATAGTTGTAAAAAGTAACTTATGAAGATTATACAAATATATCCTTCACTTTTAAGCTATTTCTGCAAATTTAAAATATTTTGTCTCATCCGGATGAATCACTGATAGTGTCTTTAAGATACTATGTGTACCGAGATGAATGAATACTACCTTTTTCGTGGCCTGCAAATGTGGTACCCATGCAGGTACTCTAGTGGCTACTCCATAGGTACCCTTATGAAGAATCTGGATGTGTAGTTCATGAAAAAAGACTGCTCTACCTCTGTGCAGTGACGTCAGCGTGAGATTTTTTGGTCGCAAGAGTAAATCGCTTGTGCTGACTTGAAGCGACAGCGCTTTTACGCGCGCGAACAAAAACAGCATTTTTGACGTGGGCGTAAGTGTTATGACATCACTGCACAGCGGTAGAGACACGGACTATAGAGCACTTACAACCTTCTTGCAGTCACCTGTCAATTTAGCATTTACAAGCTCTTACCTAAATCGCAGTCGGTTCCCTGCCAACCAGGTGGACAGAAACACTGGTAGCGATTGGCTTCCTGGATACAGGTAGCACCATTTTGACATGGGGTACTCGCACACTCATCTACATCTGTGAAGGAAAAAAAAATAACAATAAAAGCAATTTATGTGGAGATCGTGGTCTTGTGGTTCAATGCTTACCTCTGGAGCAGAGGGTGTTTTGAGTCAATCCCACAATGCACCAATTTTAGGAAATTTCACCTGAATAGGGTCATGTGATCACATAAAAGTCCTATTCTTAACACATAAAAACCTTGACTTTAACACTCATTTTAGCCCACAAAGCGTTAGTACTTAAGGAATTTTTTGCATGATTAGGAAATGTCTTGCAGTTCTTAATTAAACACTTTTTATCCCTAAGTACTGACATGTATTTAGTACAGTACGGTATAGGCACATTGCTATGCATCATGGGATTTATTCAAAACACCCTCTGCCTCTGGAGCAAGAGGATCCTGGTTCAAGTGCCTGTAGGGTAACATTGCTGGGATTTATTTGGGTATGCACTTCTATTTCTATACGACCAATTGACTAAAAGTAGATCCCACCTCTCCCCATGGTACCATGGTTCAGTTTAAATTGGACAAAAGTTAAGCCATCAGTCCCATATATAAAGAGCCATAACTTTATGTATTTCAACAACTTCCACATTCCTTTACTACATGACACCCGTTGTTGATTGGTTATGAACCCGCAGTTACTGTACCTGTATGCGCTACATACTAGTAGACTACTAGTTCCGAATGTGTGATGCATGCGACATGTATTAGGAAGCAGCTAGCTGGTTGTCAATTTTGGTCAAGGAGTTCATGAATCTTTTAGATGAAAAGGAAAAGTGTCTTTATTGTACTGCATGTGAAAATGTTGAGCTTGTCAACTGTGTCATTGTTGAAAGGGATTCAACCATGATACACAGTGGTTCATCAGGAATTAACTCTGCAGCTGACACTTCCACATATATTTATTACACTCGGGCAGCTAAAGTTGCCCTCATGAGATAAAAATAAACATGTCAGTTTCATAACAAGTAGAGTGAAAAATGTCAACTTATTCCAGAGGAATGGGGTAGTCATTTAAATAAAAAACAGTCACCACCCATGTTTGTTTTCCCCCTGGCTGGAATATTACAGCCTAGAAGCATTAATCTGTCCTAAATTTTCTTTTTAGGTCAAAGGTCATCTTTGCAATACTTACCTTGTTCACAGATGGTTCCTTCCCATCCTGGGGGCATGTACAAGTGTAGAGGTCAGGCTTAGGTCAAAGGTCATCTTTGCAATACTTACCTTGTTCACAGTTGGTTCCTTCCCATCCTGGGGGGCATGTACAAGTGTAGAGGTCAGGCTTAGGTCAAAGGTCATCTTTGCAATACTTACCTTGTTCACAGTTGATTCCTTCCCATCCTGGGGGGCATGTACAAGTGTAGAGGTCAGGCGTAGCCTGCGGATTTTCACATGTGGCACCATTCTTGCAAGGGTTGCTGGCACACTCATTGACATCTACAAGGTCAAAGGGTAAAGTGAGTATTAAATTTAACGACAACTCAACACAATTGTGTCATAACGTGTCATTAAGATAAAAAACATCTGACTTTTTAACAAATTCAAAACCTTTGTAAAACCCAGTAAATTCTAGTCACAACATTTTTTTAAAAGTTAGCAATATTTAAACAAATCAGCCTCCTTCAAGAAATTTATCACCTGAAGAGGCCTAATATCTCGAAATAATGTTTTCAAATCTGGGACGCTATAAAATTGTCTACAGATAAGCGCATAATCAACGCACTCAAGTAATACATGTTTCACAAAAAGAGCACAATCAAAAGGAATACACCGAGGTACTGGCTCACCTCTAAGCAAATAACTATGGGTCATATAAGTATGACCAATTTAATATCGTGCTAATACAATTTCGTCCCTTCGTCCAATCAAACCTGAACTGCCAGCAGCTCCAACAGTTGGTTGAAAGCATGCATTTTATTATTAGGAAATGAATCCCACAGCATTTGCCACCTATTTCTGATATAGCTATTAACTAAAGCCTTAAAATCTGTAAAAGGGATCTCAATGTTTGTAAGATAACTTTGATCAATTATTTCAAGAGCCAATAATTCAAGGAAATATAAATTAAAAGTTATCCTAATACATGGCAGCACATAGATGTATCACACGGCAGCTATTGCAATTACAACCTTCTTACATTCACACAGCAAATTGGATTACACATAACACTTTGATGTCAAATAGAAAAGGTATGACAAATTCATTATTTTACTCAGTCCGTGTTCTGTTTCTTTATCAGGCTTGTGCTTTGCCCTTGCTTTATATAAATCCTAGACTTACATATTTAGATAGGGTCTTGCTTGATATACCTTGTGTATGAACCTTGGCTAATAACTACTAAACTCTCTGCCAGAATTGTTCAGAGTTATTTACAGTGCGCCGAGCGTGACGTTCGTCAACACGGAAGACTCGGAAGTGAATGCCGATTGGCTTGTTTGAGTAGGTTGGCCTCCCCATTGGTTAATCGCGTATGATGCTACCCATTGTCTCCGCCTCTCTTATGCAGATATTTGCGGCGCGTGCATTGCCGACCTCTGGACAATTCTGGCAGCGACTTTAGTACATACATACTCCGATACTCACCAATATTACAGAACACCCCTCTCCATCCAGCTTCACATGTGCAGATAAACTGATTGATTTGATCCGTACATGTCCCTCCATTGATACATGGGTCACTGGCACACTCATCAATATCTACACAAATCAATACATGGATACTGTTAATTAAACATTTCAACCGTGGTAGTTTCTTATTTAATTAGAGAATAAATCAGGCTCCAAAATAAGAATTAGGGTGGGCAAGGCAATTTTGCCCAATTTTAAAAGGGCACCAAGGCATTACATGTTACAGAATAGCAAAATTTTTAGGGCACCAAGGCAAATGGTAGGGGCACCTAAGGCAAATTGCCTTAGGTGCCTTAGGTTATTTTGGAGCCTGATAAATGATAGGATTTGTTGTTTGCCTATCTAATATCGTGTCATATTGGATGGGCAGTCCAATATTTTGAGTAGTGGATGCCGGCGCAGACTACAATAAAAATATTGCACTGCCCATCCAATATGACATGATATTAGATAGGCAAACAACAAATCCTATCTTGTATTTTCATTCTTATTTAGTTTTGGTTGTTTTAATTACCGAAAATATTTTTATTTCAATAATATTAGTTAAAAGCAAAAATATTCCCCCGCTATCAAAAATGAACCAACCCGTACTGGCTGCGTGCGCTGCGTAACCTTATACACGCGTAAGCGTAAACACTTGCGCAACGATGCACTATCTAATATCGTCTCATAAGATAGGCAACAACCAATGATATTGCGTGTTTGCTTACTAACCCCACCCACTGAATAAGAATAGGTTGGTGGCGATTTCTCTCAGGACTTTTCTCAGGACTGCAGGTCATTTGGAAAGCCATCTGGAAAGACACTGACCTAAAGGTCCATTCATACTTCACAACACTGCAA
>JAMKCH010087491.1:2978-18096 GCA_023653785.1 Ophioderma brevispina | reverse complement strand
CTGACACAGTAAATTTGGAATCTGCTTGCGCCTGGGTGAAATAAAAAAATACCCCAAAATCATTTTAGAGCATAAAACAAGCATTTCATAACATAAACACATGACTCCGGTGTCAAATGAAAGCAGACTGCATTTGCTAAACCAAATTTAAGCTAAGCATGTGCCGATTCTCCTTAGCTTTTGATGTTTTGGCCAAAATTTTGTCCAAAATGTCAATTTTTGACATTCTTAGGAACAAGATTATTATTGTATTTCGAATTTGGTGCATTCAAATGCCAACACAGATTTTAAGATATCATATTAAAGCTCTGTCACAACAAGAACTTTGGAAACCATGTGTTGCAAGGCACAAAAGATGCCCAAAAGTAGTGTAAAGAAACGTTTTTGCCATTTCATTGATTTCAAAGCAAACTACATGTACATTGCTAAGGCAAATGAGTGCCAAGGATGTAGGGTGGCATGGTCTTGTGGTTGGAGACCTTGCCTTTGAAACTAAGGGTCAATGGTTCAAAATCTATAGGAGCTATTAAATAAACCCAGAATTACTATCCTCTAACTCTTCATAGTTGATTTGATATGGCCTGGCTAAATGCACCATGAAAATCTCAGTTCCCTTTGTATGTATTTGGTAATTTATGTGGATATTACCAGTGTGCGCATTTGTAAGTTACCAGTGTATGCATTTCTATGAATGTAGCAACCTGGCATTGATTAACCTGCTGCTGTTGTAGAAGCTTGAAGAGTTGCTTTGTCTCAGTTTAAACATGGGGCCATTCCATGTCGAGATGTGCACTGCAACACGCCATGGATTTTTTTTTTTTGCTTTAAGTGTGGTGGTAGACATTGATGAGATATGAAAATCCTTAATCCATTTCGTTTTTCCACTATTGGAACTTGGAATTGGCAATATGAAAGTGCTGCCCAGTGTGAAAGACAATGATTAGAAGATCACATAAAGTAATGGAGACCCCACAACTTTGAAAATCATTATCTAGGGGTACTATATTTGGTGTAGAATTCAAATGTGGCATCAAAAAGTTCGCAGATTGTTTCCTTTTAGAGTTAATGAGGTCTAAATATGAAACTTTGTTCATTCAGGGCCAAAAGTAAGATTTTTTTTATTGTTAATCGGAGTCACATAGTAGAACTTTCAATACAATACAATTATGAGCACATTAGAAAAATAATATGTGAGGGACAGCTCATTGAAAATGGTAATTGTACTTTTTTGACACATTTTGACCCCCTGAAAACCAATGTTAACATTTGACATCACCCCTCTACTTCAGATATGTTGAAGATATATCATTTAACAACTTCCCTTGGAAGAACTAGCTTGGTGTCTTCGTTTTTTCACAACAAAATACTAAAGATTGCCAAACAAAGGTATACGTGACCCAGAAGTCATTGTGCTTGCACAGTGTATACATTCTATGGGAATATCAACAAATTTGTCTTGTGCTAAAAATGTGAAGACATCAAGACACCAAGCTGGTTCTTTCAAGAGTAGTTCTTTAATGATGCATCTTCAACATATTTGATTTTCAGGGGGGTCAATATATGTCAAAATGCAAAATTAGGATTTTTCAATGGGCTATCACTCACTTATTACTTTGTGCTTATTATTGTACTGGTAGAAAGTCCTGCTGTGCGATGGACATTAAAAATATTGTTACTTTTGGAGTTCTGACCCCCCCAAACTTGGTCCCATATGAAAAATATTGCATTTTTAAACCAAAACAACTTTTAAAGTAACTTAACTATCATGTTTTTGATGCCAGATTTGAATTTTACACCAAAAATACCCAAGATAGTGATTTTCAAATTTGTGTGTGTGTGTGTGTGTTGGGGGGGGGGGGGGGGGGTCCATTACAAGTTTATGCCCCTCTCAAAATTAACTTTTGCATCACACACCATTTTTGGTGGTGACTCCACCCCCCTCCTAAATTTCTGAATGGACCTGCGGGAGAACGAAAAGCGGTATGAAGCTCAAATTGCAGGATTTTCATTTTTCATCAATATCTGTCACCACACAAAAAAGAAAAAAAATCCATTACATGTTGCCGTGGACATCTTGAGTATTGACATGGAATAGCCCCATGGATATAGGAGAGAAGGACCTATAACACACCAGTTTCAAAATATCACCCCAATTGTAGGCCCTACACTCTAAATTACAAGGATTTAAAATAAATACCAAAAGATTGTGATTAGGAACCAATCTTTTTAAAAATTTAAAAATCTAAAAATGGATTGGTCCCTAATTTATTTTAACCCCTGTAATTTAGAGTGTATGCATGCAAAATATGACAAAATCAATGCAAGTTCCAAAGCGGCAAATTGAGTTACCGTGCTAAATACACATCAAGTTCGCCTTATTCTATGTACTACTCCAGCAGTTTTCATCACCACAACGCATTCAGAATCAATCTATATAATTGAAAACCTTCGATTTGTCGAGATTCCACGATTTTTTAAGAACTTGGAATCTATCGATTCTGTTTTATAGCAGATATTTTGAGGTTTTGAGCATTACACAATGTACAATAAATTGATAACCCTTTCTGTTTTTCAAATTTAATTTTAAAGAGACACTGTCACATTTGAAAAATATTAACACTAAACAGAATTGCCCACTGTTTCAACATACATGCACACATGGCACTTGCTATAATTGTCATGGATAGTGCCCCACAGCTAACCCTTGTACGAATGGGATCAAAGGTCATCTAGAGGTCATTAGAGGTCATAGCCCCAAAATGGCCAGATTTATCAAATTGCTTGCCTTGTTCAAGGCAGTCTGAAATTACATCGCCAGCGAACTACCGTAAAGCAATAATAATTTTGACCAAACGCATTGTATAGCCATAGCTATTTTTAGAATCCGGATTCCAACACAAGTGTCTGCGGTTTCGCTCGCCAGCTCGACCAGACACGCGGCCCACCTCGCTATGAGCGATTCGTGGAAATTAACAATTTCTATTATGGGAGGAGATTCGTGTGTGGTGTTGACTTGTGAACGGTAATAATTCCTAAACGGGAGTGAGAAATAGATTTCTGAGACCATTTTCATTTACGGTTTTGCATGGGCGCCGGCCTAAGGCCCAGGGGGTAGATTCCTGAGATAATTTTTCTTGTATCCCATGTGTAAGAGTTTGCATGGGCTCAGCTAAGGCCTCGGTGGGGGGGGGGGTCAACACCAATGATTATAATGTACCTCGGAAAGGGGACATAGCCGAGCATCTTGAACAAGACTATCGAATTACATGCTTGGTGTTTTCACATGCATGTCGATCAGTAGCGTAACCAGCTATTTTCAGGAAGGGGCAAGGGGGGGGGGGCATACATATTTCCGGCGGGAAAGCATATGTTAAAATTTGTTAGTATAGTATATATCTATGTTGTTTTCACTGTAAATTAGCATGTGTGCAGAAATTAACTAATTTTTCAGGGGGAAAGATTTCCCACAAGGGGGAAGCTGCTCCCCCATGGTTTTGGGAAAAGGTCATTTTTATCCCCCTCTTGCTTTAGTAGAAGGGTTTTACCCCCCCCCCCCAGCGCTTTAGCAGAAGGGGGATTTTGTCATAGCAAAATCTGTCGGTGTTGTCGTCGGCTCCTGTCCGTCTGTTTCCGTTTCTAACCATCAGACCCCTGACCCAATCTTGATGACACTTGCACCACATGACCTTTTAGTATCTACTGCTACTTGCATTGTGACAGACATGTCTGTAGGCCAAAGCCCAAAGGTCAAAGGTTATACTTTGTGTATTTTAGACTTTTCTGCTTTTATTCCCATAAAGACCTGCATGTGCAAACTTTTAAGTTTCCTGCTCTTATTTCTCAATAATACTGTGTAAAATCTCTCTTATTTTCCAAACAAGGTTACTATTTATAACTATACAAAAGTGAACATCTACCAGATCCCAATATCTGAATTTGATGAAACTTGGTATGTGAGTAGTGATGCATGTAAGTAATACCCATGCACTGCGTAATCATTATTTGTGCATATTAATGAATAGTTCATTTGCATATTTGCTCCTAGCCAGTGGGATCTTACAAGTTTTACTTGCAGAATTTTCATGTCGTGTTCGTCTGCACTCAATAAGATAGCCCATTAGTTTCCTCCAGGACATTGATTTGCTTCTATCAATGCTGCTCATTTTAATGTGAATTTGTGGAGTGCAAAACTGACTACTGACTACTACCACTATCAGTCACTTTTTCCAAACTCAAAATGCCCATTTTGAGTCTAAATTGCTAGTGTTAGATCAACACAGCGGTCTTGAAGATACCATTTACGACTGTTTTGTTTACTAATAAAAGTCGGATCCCGACTTTTATAAGTAAACAAATGCATAAACAATTTAATTTCTTTGCAAACACGGCATGTTAAGCTTAGCCACTTTACTTCAACCATTTCCATTTCAACGGTGCCAAAAAAATAAATTTGGATGGAAAAAATGGGGGTGCGGTTTGTTTACATTTTGAAGAAATCGCTGATAGTGGCAACCCTGTATATAGGAAAATTGGATTGTGCCGAGAAAGTTTAATTTTATGCTTCAAGGTTCCATTTTTGTTCAATACAGAATCAGGTGCAACTGGGGAATATGCGCATGTCAAACTTCCACAATCCAAACAAAACAATATTTAACTTCACAAATACTTAACACCCCTACTTAAAAAGCAAGGCTGCCGATACTTGGTCCAGGCACAGGAAAATGTCTTTGAGTGCTTTCCCCGGTATGGGATGTGCAGCAGTCAAGACCCCCCCCCCCATTTGGGCCTCTTCTGCAGTTCATTAGACCCCAGTTCAAGTGTGCTTCAGTTCTTAAGATCCCTACTTTACCACAAAACTCACAAATTTTAGCTCCATGGCTAACATTTTGGGAAAATTTGCCAGTTCTTTGCTAAAACTTTTAGAAATTTTGACAGTTCTTCAGCTCCAAAACCTCTAATTTGGCCCAAAATTCACTTTCCAATTACATAAAAATTGTTTAAAAATTCAGTTTGGTAGACCCTTCTTCACCTAATAATCAGTTTTCAAGCCCCAACAAAATCATGTTTCTATGTTGTGAAATACTTGTGTTCAAAATCTATGAAATGGCAAAAAAGTTTCTTTACACTACTTTTGGGCATCTTTTGTGCCTAGCAGCAAATGGTTTCCAAATTTCTTGTTGTGACAGAGCTTTAATATGATATCTTAAAATCTGTGTTGCATTTGAATGCACCAAATTCGAAATACAATAATAATCTTGTTCCCTAAAAATGTCAAAAAATTGACAATTTGGACAACATTTTGGCCAAAACATCAAAAGCTAAAGAGAATCGGCGCATGCTTAGCTTATATTTGGTTTAGCAGTGCAGTCTGCTTTCATTTGACACCGGAGTGATGTGTTTATGTTACGAAATGCTTGTTTTATGCTCTAAAATTGATTTTAGAGTTTTTTTGCACTACTTTTGTACAAGTTTTTGTGCCCAGGCACAAGCGGATTCCAAATTTACTGCTTCAGGGCTTCAATATGACGTCATAAAATCTATGTCAGCATTTGAATGTGCAAAATTATAAATACAATAATCGTGTAAAATGTCAAAAAAACATGCTAGATGTCTCGTGAAAGCCGATGAAAGAGTAATCCACGCTCTCCAATGTAAGATCACTTGTGAGTCCAATTGGAAGCAAAAAATGAAGTCTTTCGGGAGTAAGCGATGTAACGCCATCTACAATACTGTTTTTGCCAACTCTGATCAAGAATCAACTGAGCAAGTTGAACCTAAGTGGAAGTTGGTTAAAGAAAACATTAAAAAAGAACTTAAATGTGAAATACAAAAGGAGTGGAGAAATTACATCCAACCCCTTGTTGCACAGGGCATTTGCTGAAACTCAGTGAAGCCGAGAAGAGTGACCTTACTTGGAAGTCTATGATATATAATTTACCAAAAGGGGTTTTGAGTTTTGCAGTTAAATCCTGCCCATGTTTACCAACCTTCGCACTTGGGGCAAAAGAGTTAATGTCAAATGCAAGCTATGTCAAAATACTCAAACTCTCCTTCATGTTTTAAATAACTGTTAAGTGTCTCTCCAACAAGCCAGGTATACTTGGTGGCACAATAGCATCTCATGCATATCACCAATGCTTTGTCTAAGGCTGTCAAAGACAATTGCACTATTTTGCTGCTCTTCCAGGATACACAATAACTGGTGGCACTCTTCCACCAAATATCCTGCCTACTGCTCAAAACCCGATCTTATCATCATTGACAACAAAGAAAAGTCCATTCACATATTAGAGCTTACGGTTCCTCTAGAAACGAACATCCAAACCACCCATGAGCGTAAATCTTGTAAATATCAAAATCTGCAGTCTGACATTCTCCAAAAATTGTTTTGAAATTGGATCCAGAGGTGTTGTTACAATTGAGAACGTGGAGAGACTATGTGCTGCTTTCAAATTTGCTGGTGTCAAGTTTTCTAAGTTGCTAGTTCGTGAGATTGCTGGTGTCAAGTTTTCTAAGTTGCTAGTTCATGAGATTAGTAAGATCGCCGTCATAAGTAACTTTACTATCTTGAATGCACGCAATGAACCTCATTGGGACGCGGCTCCTTATCTTAAAATTTAGTTTGTGTTGTTTTCTCCTGTCGTCTCTCCACGACCTTGATTGTTGGGTTTATATAATGGTTCGTATAGTTTTTAGGTAATCTGTATTGTATATTTTATTGTGTCCTGTCTTGCCAATTATTAGCCCTCCTGCCTGATTGATGGCCTGCTAATGCAGGCTTTCAGTGTGTCCTGGAAGTATTTGTATATTCTTTTATTAAGTTTGATGTAGTTTAATGATGTTAATAAAGCATGATTGAACAATACTTTGGGTATAATTTTGTTATTTTAGGCCCAAACACCAAAAATTAAAGAAAATCAGCGCATGCTTAGCACACATTTGGTTTAGGCATGTAATTTGCTTTCATTTGACACCAGAATCGTTTTTCTACGTTGAGAAATGCTTGTTTTATGCTCAAAAATTGATTTTTTGCTATTTTCTTTGAAAAAATCCATTAAATGGAAAAAATGTTTATTTTACAATACTTTTGGAAATCTTTTGTGCCCAGGCGCAAGCAGATTCCAAATTTACTGTGTCAGAGCTTTAATATAACATCAAAAAAATCTGTGTTAACATTTGAATGTGCAACATTAGAAATACAATAATCATACAAAATTTCCCTAGAAAAGTCAAAAAATGGTTTTTTTTGGGGGGCAAAATTTTGACATTTTTGGCCAAAACACCAAAATTTAAAATTAATCGGCACATGTTTAGCACACATTTGGTTTTGGCATGTAATTTGCTTTCATTTGATACCAGAATCAAGTCTCTATGTTGAGAAATACTTGTTTTATGCTCAAAAATTGATTTTGGGGTATTTTCTTTGAAAAAAAAATGCATTAAATGGCTAAAAAGTTTATTTTACACTACTTTTGGACATCTTTTGTGCCTATGCGCAAGCGGATTCCAAATCTACTGTGTCAGAGCTTTAATATGGCATCAAAAAACTGTGTTAACATTTGAATGAGCGACATTAGAAATGCAATAATAATGCAAAATTTCCCCTAAAAATGTAAAAAATGTTTTTTTGGGGCAAAATTTTGACATTTTTGACCAAAAAAACAAAATTTTAAAAACATTGGCACATGTTTAGCACATATTTGGTTTATCCATGTAATTTGCTTTCATTTGACACCAGAATCAAGTCTCTATGTTGAGAAATACTTGTTTTATGCTAAAAAAATGATTTTGGGGTATTTTCTTTGAAAAAATCTCTGAAATGGTAAAAAAAGTTTTTTTACACTACTTTTGGACATTTTTTGTGCCCAGGGATAAGTGGATTCCAAATTTACTGTGTCAGAGCTTCAAAATGACGTCATAAAATCTATGTAAGCATTTGAATGTGCGAAATTATAAATACAATAAACATGTAAAATTTGCCCTTAAAATGTCAAAACATTAGCTTTTTTGGACCCAAAATTGACATTTTTGGTCAAAATTAAGAAAATTAGAGACTATGAACATATTTGCTGTACATATTTAGTTTGATAGCACAATTTGCTTTCATTTGGCACCAAATTCATATTTCTGTGTTGTAAATTGACGATTTTATGTTAAAAACTTGATTTTGGGGTATTTTCATTGAAAAAAGTCTATGAAATGGTAAAAAAGTGCTGTTTCCACCACTTTTGGACACTTTTTATGCTTGGAAACAAGCAGATTTTAAATCTACATGGTTACAGCTTCAAAATGGTACCAAAAAACCTGTGTCCGTAATGGGGTGCAACGAAACGGTCTGAAACTGGGTTCAGCTGATAGCGAGAAAATTGAACGTTTTTGTCGGGTACTTCGGTGCTCGCAGACACGGAAAAGTTTACACGTAATCTCTACGGGCGCATCCATTTTTCCCACAATGCCCTTCGGTATTATTCCAGTCTTGAGAATTTTCAAACGCTTACGCCAACTTTTTTTTTCAATTTTAGAAACAGGAATTACGTACTTACCGGACCGCCGTATCCCCAAGTATGGTGTAAATGCAAGTTACCGGTGTAAAGAAACTGAGTGTCCTACCTATAAAATTGTCCGGTAGGACAGCAGGTTTCAGAGACTGGGCGTCCTACGGACGCCCAGTCTCTGAAACCTGCTGTCTCTCCTACGGACACCCAGTCTCTGAAACATACTGTCCGTTGGACACTCGCTCTCTATAATGTGCCGTCCGTCGGACACTCGCTCTCTATAACCCGTTGTCCGTGGGACCATCGGTCTTTGTAACCTACTGTCTGTAGGACACTCTCTCACTGGAACCTGATGTCCTATGGACACTCATTATCTGATATTAGCTGTCCTATACAGACTATTGCTGAAGATATTGATGAAGTTATACTGTATCTGAAACAAATTAATGTATATGACTAGGACACTCTATTTTGGGGGACACTCAGATTCATTACAGCTATCACGAAATTGAGCGTCCCCAGGTCCTAGGACTCTGTATTACTGTGACATGAAGTCCTAGCCCATAATATATTTATAAATATATAATATAGAAACACTACCAGACGAAGGCATTTAGTGAATTAAAATGCAAGCCGATTTCGAGCAGTCCTGTGTGGTACAGTGGTAAGACTTAAGACTACAAAGTAAGTATATTGTAGAATAGCTGTGTATTGTGTTTTTTATGGGTATGATTAAGCACGGGTTCGAATCCCCATTATGGCGTTAATTTGACTTCAATGTGCGTTGACAAATTTAGTATAATCATTTTGATTTTTTGCCCTGTGTATATGTTTATATTGATTCTTAATTTCTTTCTGATTTTCGAATTTTATAATTATTACTTTTATCATTAAGTGTCATGAAATTACATTGCATTTTAACCTGGCTATCAAAATAAGCTTTCTTTGACAAGTGACAAAGGAGTCCTTTATGATAATTTGAGAATACTGGATTCAAAAACATTGTTTTAGAAGCTAATTTTTTAGGTTTCTAAAATTTGAAATTAAAATGGCCATCATACAAAAATATGAAAACGATCTGGATGACATATTTTCTCATGCAAATATTCCAATCTTTTTTTAATGGTTACCTTTTTTACCCCCTGGCCTGAAAAGCAGAGGGGGGTTTTGCGATTGCGCGCATACCCGCATGTTTTTAAGTCTCCTTCGAGAGACTTGGGTTTAATGTGCAGTAGGAATTTCTTCATATGTGGATGATGTCAACGGTCATAGATCAAGGTCAAAGGTCATCTGAGGTCAAGTCGAATGTGTATCTCTGTATGTGTGTGTGTGTTTTTGAGTGTGTTCCAGTTTCGTTAGGTTCTCTTTTTTTCACGTCTTCTTCGACAAGTTTAAGTCCGATTTACACCAGAATTGGGGTTAAGGTGCAATAGGCGTTTCTTCATATGTGGATGATGTCAAAGGTCATGGATCAAGGTCAAAGGTCAACTGAGGTCACATTCCAGAATGCCATCTTGCCAGGGGGATGACGAAAGTTTGCTTGCAGTATTTTTAAAAAATGTGGAGTGCAAACACTCACAATTGAGTAAAACTCCGATTGAGCTTCGTAAACGTTTTTAATTTAATTCGACACCTGCAAATTATTCTAAAAACCTCGTGTGCCATTAAAATATGCACATTTGAATTATTGGTACAGCAGACAGTGTTATTTTTTAATTTTGTAGGTAAAAAACTTGTAGGTTTTTTTTCAACAGTTTGCCGACTTTTGGCACGAATTAAAATACAAATGTGACCTTTAAATATTTTTTTATGGTCGCCATTATGTTTTTATTTCGAAAGTCAGGTCAGGCTGCCTCTGAAGTTTGATTAAGTTTTTCATTTTCAAGTGGTTATTGACATCATAAGGAATAGTCGAAATCTTGGTTTGAAATTCCCAATGTCATTTCTTATAGCTTGGGTCCTTTGGTTTTCAAAATGGCCGTAAAAATCCTCAAAAAACTATAAAATAATAGTTTGCACATTTGAAGTAAATATTTAAAATTTTGCAAGATAAACAGTCTCATAAGGCTGTCTCCCCACCTTTTGAAACAAATACAAATAGTATAAGCGGCTCACAACACATAGTAGGATCAAAATATGACATTCTCCCACACTGACCCCAAAAAAATTGCAACAGAAGGTTTCTTGGTATTTTCTGGTAGTATAAGGTCAGCTTAACAATATATCAAAAGTTGCATAAAAGTCCCAGAAAGTGTTCAAACTATCACATAAACAAAATGGCCACCATCCGCCATTTTGAAATCCTCATATCTCTGGCAATAAATGAGCTAAAAGGGCAAACAAAGTATCATTTCCTACTAATTCTAGTATAACAAATCCATTGAAAAAGGTTTTATGAAGTTAATATATCATCTTAACCTCAAAATACAATATGGCCGCCATCCGCCATATTGAAAAGTACAACTCATTGTATTTCTGGTACCGGATGGGCCAAAATGATAAACAAGATATCATTTCCTACTAATTCTAGCATAACAAATTCATTTAAATGGGTTTTATGAAGTTCAGATTTCATCTTGGCCCCTAAATCCAATATGGCTGCCATCCGCCATGTTAATTGAAAAGCATGAATTCTTTTATCTCTGGTTACCAGATTGGCAAAAATGACAAATAAGGTGTTACTGAATTATTTGAGGCATAAGAAATGCATTCAGATGGTTGTTTTAAAGTTTTGAAAGCATCTTGACGTCTTCAAAATGGCCACTGTCCACCATTTTTAATAAAAAATGTAACGGTAAATCCTCCTATATAGCATCAGACAGATTACAATCACAAGTTAAGTGTCATTTTCTATTAATTCTGGCATTACAAATCTATTGATATTGAAATGATATCTTTAGTGGGCTATTTGTCTGAAATTCGTAGCCATGTTGAATTTTTATCTGTTATAAATCTATCACCATTTCACATTATGGTGTTTACAGTGTATAATTGTGTTACAGTTTTACACTATTCATATCATCACCAAAATATGCCAGAGACGCTTGCGACAGACGAGATCGGCATGCATAATCATAATCATTGAGACTAGTTTTTGGTCCATGTTTTCACATGAATGTCCACAAGCTGTGGTGCATTCCATTCTTTCTGCATGCAGGTGCATTTTATTGTGATGCATCCTGAAGAAAAATTCCATCGGATCATTCCAGTAGCGACTCTGGTGCCGGACTTGTGTTCATCATGAGGGGAACCAATTACCCCCTTGTACTATCCAGCCCTAGTCAGTTGAATTTTTAGCATCAGTATTGCATCTCCACTGCATGAGCTGAAAATAAGTTCTCGATTTCTCTTAGAGTGCAGTTTTGCAGCGGAGGGTTTTGGTTGAAACACTGAAGAGCAGTTGGAGCAAACTACACTCTTCAACAGTATGTTCTACCAAGAGGCTCTTGAACTACTTGACCCTCGTCTCTGTCTCCTCACTGTTGAGACCCCAAGATCTAACATGGTCAGCCATCATTTATTCCTCCAACTGCCCACATCTGGAATGCCCTTCCTGAGCACATTCCTGCTACTAATTATTGGGCCAGCTTGAAAAAGGAGGTTAATCGCTATCTCGTCACCAATCCATCAGTGGTTTTATCAGACGTTAGTTTCTGCTGTTAATTGCCCCGGCATGCCTTTACCATAAAAAAAGACTCCGATTGCTGACCATTGAACAGGGACACCATGCATTGCAGCCTTCACCTTCTTTCAATTAGGATCCATATTGGGAGTACAAAATACTCTGGAACAAGCTCATAACACAGGGTCACAATGAATTACTTTGAACGAAATAGACTTCTTGCCAACCCAAAATATTCCTAAAGTAGTATTGCAACCTGAAAATGCATGGACAAACATCAGATTAGAGTAAATGCCATCACTGGATAAGCACTTCAGAAGCTCTATATCATACACATGTGTTTTCTCCTTGTCTCTGTCGGACTGAAAGTAAAAGTATCAATAGACCTGTGTCTTCTTCAATTAGATTTTTACTTACATTATGACATGGCGACTGCCTTTTTTGCTATATCAATATCTGCATCTTCTGCATAAATTATGTGACCATCTCAATGTTGGATTCGATCACCAATTAGTTTAAAGAGCCTGTTTATTCAGATCATTTGAGAGAAAGTCTTTTTTCCTGGCAAATTTTGTTGCATTTAATGTCTACCTAGTTTTTGCGATCCTAGTATTGCGATGTTCATGTGTGTTGTCTTTTGTGTTTAGTTCACCAGTGTATTCATTGAAGACAACGGATGCCTTTGCCATAGCTAGTGGTCAACTGTAAAATATGCACAATCATCTATAACCTTCACACATGGAAAGAGACAAGAATGACTTTGCAAAGCTTGCAGCCAAGCTTGAACAGCATGCTCCCTTCACAGGAGGAAAGGCCTTGAGAAACATTTTTCACAGGGATAAATGCTGGTGACAATGTCAATGTACAAGATCTGTTCCGAGTAGGCAAAGATACAGTCAAACAAATGGAAGGACAAGCTGACTTTTCTTATATCGTCGGGTGTATTACATAGTGACGGATGTTAAACAAAATACGAATTTTTGTTTCTGAGAAAATCGCATTTGAAAAATCGCGAACTCTAGAGGGTCCGTACACGTCCCCACATACGATTCAAACAATCAAATCCGATTAAGAAACGAAATTAATAGCTGGAAATTTATTTTAGCTAATATTCATGGATTCTTACTTGATAAAATGGATGTAATACATTGGAAAAGTTAACCACCAAATCCGTCACACCAAAAAATACGCAAATCGGCGATTACGTTCATGACATAGTGACGGATGTTGGAATTTCCCTATACTAACGCGTTATTCAGCATCCGTCATTATGGAAAACAAGAATCGGCGTTTTCTGAACATCCGTCAAACCAACGTCCGTCATCGCGAAACTGCTCAATTTGGTTTATTACATAATGACAGATGTTGAGTGGATTGCCGCGATTCACCGCTTTGAACTGTAAATATAATATAAATTTCTACTAATATCGATATTTATAAATTAATTACATATTTTGCTTGTATAAGTTATAAATTTAAAGATGAGAATATTTACTAACAAAAGTATTTGAAAAGCAGTGGTGGGAAATAAAGTATACACTTCTTTGACAGAGGGTTCAACATCCGTCACTATGTAATACACCAAAGTCTCTGTTATGTAACATACGTCAAAATTGCAACATTTCTAATTAAGATAATTAATTAATGAAGTACTTGCAAGGTTCGGCACTTGGCATGTTTGAAGATTTTGGTATTTAGTGCCATTTCCCTTAATTTCGTAAAAATGATAAAAAAATCAACATCCGTCACTATGTAATACACCCGACGATATAGCTACAGATGGAAAGCTAAAGTCAAGACCCTTGTATCTGCTTGGGCTGTCAAGGTAACTGATGCCCAAGCTCTGTTCAAAGATTCCTGAGTAGTATCACAATCTGGAGAACTGTCATTAGAAAGGTGCTTTGCAATGAACTGTCCCCATATCCGCCATCCATTTTTTTAGGCCAAGCATGTTTTATGTAAGCCAGACAAGGCACAATTTCTGATGGCCATTTACGAACATGTGTCCTCCTCAGAGGCTGTTGCCCCCAAGACAGCGCCAAAGACCGATCACTATGTTGTTGATGGAGGTTCTCTTTTACATCGCTTGAAATGAACAGATGGACGCAGTTGCAATGCTGATGATTATGCATCTTTCACAGTTGACAAGTATGGCAAAACATATGTTGTCTACGATGGATACACTGGTGAACCAAACGCAAAAGACAGCACAGATGAACGTCGCAAAACTAGGATCGCAAATAAGGTAGCCATATCAAATGCAACAAATTTTACTGGAAAAAAGATGTTGATATATCAAGAATAGCAGTCACCATGGCATAATGTAGGTCAACAACCCAAATTGGAGAAGACACAGATCAGGGGCCCGTTCCCCAAACTTGTGCGTAACCCTACGTGTATACTAACTCATGCGTATGTCCACATAACAGACATTTCCATACCTATTACACAGTGCTTTGGACAAATTGGTCCACTCAGGCATGACATAGTATGCACGTAGATTTACGACTGAGTTTCGGGAACGGACCCCTGGTGATACTACTTGGCTGTAATGACCTTTACTTTCGGTCTGACAGACACAAAAAGAAAACGTGTGTGGTATCAAGCTTCTGAAGCGCTTATTTAGTGATGACATTTGCTCCTATCTGTTCTTTTCTAATATATTTATAGGTTGCGATACTACTTCAAGAATATCCATGGTAAACCTGTGTTACGAACTTGTTCCAGGGTATTTTTTACTCCCTGTATAGATCCTGAATCGATAGAAAGATGAAGGATGCAACTCAATGGCGTCCCTGTTCAATGATCAGCAATCAGAGTCTTTGGAATCATTACGCTAAAGGTACCTTTCCAAAACAAAAGTTTACACCACAGCTCACGAAGTGACTTCTTCGTATACAATTACGAATGAAGAGCGCCGCTCAATTACTATCATTACTGAATGGTGACGTCATATTTGTGATACAGCTCGGGGAGATTTTAGAAATTCTGCAATATGTGT